>JASDQU010372988.1:16237-27700 GCA_032191745.1 Picea mariana
CCTCCTTACCAGCTAATTCAATGGTCATAACTTAGGGAAAGAGTCATGTCCTGTCCTATTTTGTTCTAGATCCAGGTGGATCTAGGGAGATCTGTTAGTGTCTGCACCTACCGATTAGTCTGATAACACCATGAGAAGAAGAAGTAGTAGTAGAATCAATATTGATGTTGTTCTTTTTCATCCCTACTTCGAAAGCTGCCATCTTCTTGAAACATTTGGACTCATCATGACCATGTTTCCCACAAAAGTTGCAATTTTTGTAGTCTTCTTATTTTTAGATTTTGCTCCATTGTCACCATTAGGATTTGAAATTGTCTAAGTGGGTTTGGGACCCTTTTTTTTCTTGTTGTTGTGGAAAGTATGTTGTTTCTTGGTATTCTTGGGTTTATCTTTCTGCTAGGATACTAAGGATTTTTTGGAGGTACCTACAGCGTTGATCACTCCAAGTTGTACAAGATTATCTTGCTCTCTAATCAAAGGATCAAAAAATGACTCAAGACTGGGTTTTTGATAAGCTTTCCCTAGAGTCTCTCTCATGGAATAAAAGGCAAATACAAACAAAGAATATGCAATACCTAGCTTAGAAAGAATAATATAGATGCAATTCTCTTCCTCCATCTTTATGTTACATTCTTCACATAAAATTCTAAGTGTTTTAAACTTAAATAAATAGTCTTCAATGCAAGAAAAATAATTTGAACTTAAATTCAATTTTTTGTTTTCTAACTAATGTGCTCGAATAATATTGTGTTTACCAAACACAGATACGAGCTTTTCCCAAACTTCATCGGTGTCATCAGTTTTTTGAAGGTGGAACCTTAAATCAGGAGAGATGGACATTTTGATCAATCCACGTGCTTTGCCATTCCTATTATCCCATTTGACTTTATTTTAATCATCAGTGGGTTCTTTTTCCTTTCCCAAGGTAATCTGGTACATGCCTTTTCTTCTTAAAAAATCTTCCATATGGGATTTCCATTGTAAGTAGTTGGTGTTAGTAAGAAAAAGATCACTAGAAGAAGCCCTATTAAATATATAGATAATATTGTTTTAAAAACCGAAACTAATGATTTGTATGGAAATATATTGAAAAAATAGGTGGTTTAAAAAAACAACGACATTGAAAACGGACTTCGGATGTGAAAGTTATGCACTCCCTTTTACCAAAAAAATTCTTTATGAAGTGACCCACTTTTATAAAAAGAAATGGGGATCACTTTTACAATGAAGTTACTTTATAAGAGAAAGTTGCATATAAAATAAATAAATTTAAAATAAAATATTAAAGCTACTTATAGTGGTTCACTTTTATACTTGAAGTGAAATACACTTTACAATGGATGCATGAAAATTTTCAAAGAAAAGGTAACAAAAAAGAGACTTGAACTCAAGACCTCTTACTTAATAAGGAAAATTTTAACCAAGTGAGCTAGCAAAACATATTGTATTGTATAGAAGGAGGATTGGGGTTGTTGTTGTTGTTGTTCTTATTGTTTTTGTTTTTGTTGTTGAATATGGCCTTGGAGAGTGTGCTCATAAAAAACTATTTTCACACACAAAAAACAAATTCTTCTAAATGACAACAACGATTAGATCTTGGTTAGCTTACCCGGAAAATGCACTTTTTCCGACATGTTTCTTATTTTCTGAGATCACACAGAGCATGGGGTAAATATAATACGCAAATCCAAAAGAGTAGAAACCCGAAAACATAAAATAGAAAACTGAAATAAAACCTAAATAATACTCTGCAAAAATTTAAAAAAGACATATTCAGACTTCATACCTCCATATTTGACTAAAATGGTCGTATATTGGGAAAACAAAAACCTTTTCGAGTGAAAAAAAAAAAATCTTGATTGGAACGAGCACTCTAGAGGCAATGAAACTGTCCTCTCAACCTAGAAGTGTATGAAAATTGAAGAAACAAAGATGAGTCAAATCGTCTTCATGATCTCGATCTACAACAGGAGAAAGTATTCAAATAGGCTCTAACACCATGTTAAACAACACAGGTATTCCAACAAAGGATGAACACCTTCATTAACCACTCACAAAACCATATCAAAGATCAACACACCGATATTTTGAAGTGGTAAAAGACCTATGAGGAAACATCCACAACCCTAGCCAATGTGGCCACTTGGAGCAATTAATTAATGTAGAAGAAAAAGATTATAGAGAGATATACAAGAGAGCTTCTCACAATAGATCATCGTAAAATGACCCTCCATGCTCTTTAAATAGATATCATGGACCAATCGTTTGTTAAGACACAGATCAATTTAACCATTAAGATCAAGGAGAATATGAACCAGCAAATCACTCTATGTTGGGAACATATCTTGATCAATAGATTTACTAAGTAGAAATGTGTACGAATGCATACTAAAGAAACACACTAAAAAACACACTTTTACCTAAAGAAACATTATACCAAGTAGATCTTAATTAACTCCTAAGTGTCTAAATATCCTAACATTTCTCCATGTGCAATTTCTTGGAAAATCAATTCCATTATCAAATTGCCTTACAAATATGCAACAAAAAATAGATTGGAGGATAAAAAGTATTAATAGTATGAATTTATGGACCCTACAAAGCGTTGAACAACTTGTCAATCATCCAACACAATGTTCAAAAAAAAATTGATCGTTTCTTATCTAAGTTTTCAACCAAACAAGAGGAATTTCTAGAAAGATCTACCGATCCAAATTAAACAAGGAAATTTCACGTCCCTTGTAAATTGGAACCATGTTAGAGAGAGTTTCCTTAAGGAAAAAATGGGGAAAAATACAACCGGAAAAAGTTAGCACGGTTGTTACTGGAGTTCAACAAAATATCTCTCCTTGATATCATTTATCAAATCAATTTCAGATAGTTGTGTCTATTGATTCCACCCAAGCCTGGAACCACTTATGGAATTTTTCATGTACACTCCTATTTATTGTAATTTTGTAGAGAAATACAACATTGAAGTTTCCAGAGAGAATTCTATATGCATTGTTGTAAAAGATTAATGTGTTAAGTTTTGAGAACCTGGAATTACAATGGTTGTATCATGTTTTACTAGTTTTAGTACTATTATTATACAATAATGCAATGTTCGTTTTTGAAACCCATTGTTCTCTTTTTTCAGGTTTATTTATGGATACAAGCTTTATTTTTTGTGTTTCTTCACTCTTGTTAGAATTTTCATAAAGTATTATTATTTAGTCTTTAAATGAATTTGATGATAGATCATGTGGAATTGAACAGGAGTTTCTATATTGACAATTGTCCAGCAACTATTTGTTTTACTTGTTACTAATATGCATAATTCTAATTTATGTTAATGAATATGAATATGTCAATTGTTTTTTTTTTCTTTCTATGTATTTGCTAAACTAAAACTAACATACATCTATGTTACTAGTTCTTAAGTTGTTTGAACTATTTTTGTGACCTTGTAAAAATTCGATATTTGATCACACCATTTCTACACATTCTTTGTCAACTATTTTCCCATGCATGGACACATGTCAAAGTTTAGAGATAAAGGAAGAACATATACAATGAACAGAAACTAATTCACGGGAGAAATACACCAAATCAATGTATCAACACCTACCTAACTATTAAATAAATACAACCATACAGTGAGGACCCAATGCATCTCCAATCAAACTGATAATTCTAGTAACTAAATAAATGTTCAACTACCACTAACTGGAATTGACTCAATTGGATGGAAATGAGATTAATATATGGATATTACATTTAACAAAATGGCACATTCAAATTTCTTCTTTCTTACCATCATATCTTTTCCTAACTTCATGAAGTACAAATTCTCATTTTCTTGAACAAAACCTGTACAGAAATATGCCTATGAAAATTATGTCTGAATGGAGTAGGTCTTATAAAATGAAAGCCAAGTATTTGAAAAACATGAAGTCATTCTCTCAATAGTTGGATGAGAAGTCTCCATGTTTCCCTTGATGGATACTGGAATGACCTCATCTTTATCAATGAAATATCTAGCTCAGTGTATCTCTCATATGTATGAGCCTTTGAAAATAGATTTTTAATTTCCCAGAGAAGGTAGAAATCACGTCTTAGCACATCCAAAATAGTTTTCTCTCTTATACTCTCAGCCATACCTTGGAAGTTTCTCTCATTTTGTCTCTCTATGAACAAACTCTTTAAGTAACTTTCACTTGATAACAACCTTCCTTTTTCATTCAAAGATGAAGGTAACGCCATCTTTACTAGGTTTTCAAATCTATTTTTGAAATAGTCAATGATTTCCCTCATCATTAATCATTTTTTTCTCAGCAATTTGCAATAAATTCCTTTTTGTAAAAATCTTTATGGCCTCCATAACTATTGTGATTTTTCTTTCACACCTTTTCATTTTAATGCTTCAGTGGAATTGGAATTTAGGAACTTAATAATATGGCTAGCAACCTCTGGTTGTGTTCCTAATTCCTCAAATGATTTATTTATAACTTCACCTGCTTCATCTGTTAACAACGTTTCATCATCGATTATCTTGAAATAATCCCATATGTTTCCAACTTCAATTAGGATTTCATACCAGATGATGTTTCTAGACCCTACCAGACATGGATGATTTTAGGGGCTAAATTTCACTCATGGGCTAATTTTCCATGGTTTTTCCAAAAATGAGATTTGTTATTTTAAAAATGATTCACCCAAATTCTATAGGATCAAATTATTTTACCTTAAAAATCGCCAAAATTTTATAAAATATATATAAAATCCTTAGAAATTTGAATATTTTTACAAAAATATCGCCAAACATTTATAGTTGGCATATGAAGGATTAGTAGGATTCGCCAAGGTTTCTACATTTTAAAATAAATTTCCATCCTTAAAATCATCCATGCTACCAGATAACATTTTCCAGAAAATTTGTTCTTCAATTGTTCATTTTCTATAAGCATCTTATCTTTTAGCTTTTCATATTCTGCAATGAATTTATCTATGCCCTTCATCTCCTCACCATGTCTTGCAACTGTTCTCTTCAATTTTTCAATTTCATCTCCCTTTATATCCAAGTCTACTAGTGATTTTCACAATCCATCTATTGGATCTATTGATGTTGTTGCACATGATGAAGTACCTCGTTCCTATAAAATTTCAATTTTATTTTGTTACAACTCTATCTCTTATTCCATTTGCACCATTTTCTTCATGAGTTGATCATTTTCTACTTGGATATCTTACAACTCTGAATTCTGGACATTTTCGATTCTAGGCATTTTAAGCCCGTTTTTCAGTGCGTGGATCTCTATTATTTTAGTTTTCACCAGGGATTGCACACATGCCACGTCCTTTGGATTAGCTCCAAAGTCCATAACCCATTTTTCTAATTCCTCCACTCTTATTTGTCTTCTTCTGTTTTCCAACTTCTCATTTTTAAGCTGGTTTCTAAGCTTCTCATTTATAACTTGCAACTTCTTTATTCCAAAATTGACAATCATCACATCTTTATTCAACATTTCTCCAGTTTGTCTATGCAAATCCATTTTATCCAGTGGATGCACTGCATTGAAATCAATAGACACCTTTGTCACTTTCTTTTGTTGTTTTGGCTCCATCACTACTATATTCAATCTACCTTTTTCATAATCAACAAGAGAGAGCATCCTTGTTTGTGGTCCTCCTTGATCAAAGATTTTGGGAATAATGTCATGCCTCATCTTTGAACTCATTTTTCTAATATCCCTGAATTGATTAACAAAATAAATCTACTTTGATTGATCTATAGCCGAAGACACTATTTCATTATGACCTTCTGTACTGTTGAGCTTCTCTGATGATAACACTTCCACAACTACAATAGGTTCTTTGTCCACTGGTACTACTTCTTCATGTAATTCTTGCTCTTTCTCTTCATCAAAAACCTTTGTCTTTTTCCTTTTTTATGACTTGTCTTCCTCTATTTCTGAATCCTTTGAACTTGAATCTATATTATTTTTCTTGTATGCCCCTTCAAACATCTTCGAAGTCTCTATTATTGGAGCTACTATTATTTTACCATGAAATTGAAAGATATTTTTCACATCTTTCCAACTGTTTTGGTTTGCCAACCACTCCACCTCCACATTTTTTTGATGGTGAGAAGGATTCTGACAATGTGAAATCCTCTTTGATTAAATCACAACATGAGGTTCATATATCCATGTTTCTCCTTCTTGAAATCCCATATCGGAGAGAACCTTTGTTTCTACTTGAAATGTTGATCTGGAATTGATAATAAAATGTCCTACCTCTTTTTTCAATTAGAAAGCATCCTTATATTTTCTTGATACAAAATGAACATCATCTGAGTTCAATCTTTGTCTAATGTATTCAAGTGCAAAGATTCTAGGAGTCAAGAAAATAGGCAAAATAAAAGGTCGAAGTTCATAGCCATAGACTTTGATTTCACTGTAATTCTCGAACATATACCAGTCTCCTACTCTCTTATCTGGGCTAAGTTGTAATATTTTTTTTCATTCAGGAAACATTCTGGGAGGGATTTCATTATATATCACCTCGTAATATTTGGACATAAACATGTCAATATACTTTGAGAATCCAACATTCAAATGCCTCTTCTTAATCATACTAGTCCAATGAATCACTGAGACTCGGTTACCAATATCATCTTTAACTCTTAATTCAAGCAATGCAAAATGAGTGGCTTGAAAAAACAAGAACAGATGAACAAGGTAAGATTGGTATCTGAAACTTCTAAGAGACTCAAATTCTAACAATTGATAATTAATTTCATTAGTTAAAAATTGGTTGTAATTAAATTTCATGAAGGGTTTAGCTGCAAATACACAAATTGAGGCCATAATCCCTAGCACAAACTCATCAACCACAAGGTCCTTATATTTTCCAAAAACTGCACAAATCATGGAAGTCATTTTTCTTGAAATTTCAATAAATAGGCTAGATTCAAGAATAATATTATCCCCAAGAACATCAACATTTTGCACATATAAGACTGTAATAGAACCACTTTGTCATCGAGTTTCAACTCTCTGAAATATTTGGCTAATACAAACTCATTTAACACTTCACTCTTAGGGTCTAATGGTCACCTTAACATTTCAACGATGGATTTAGTTGTCACTTCAATGAGTACAAACCCATCTGTGGAAAGTATATCTCTTTTAGAGGGAATATACTTTGAGGAACACTAGACCAGGAACACGAGAAAGTCATAGACTTGCAGAACCACCAATTTTTCTAAACTGCATTCCCACGCTTGATAATGATTGACAAGATCTCTATAATTCCGTATAACATCCTTATATAATTCTGAAGATTCAAAAGACAGTGCCGGATCAAAGATATCCTTGTCTTTTTCTACTAAATCCTCCTCCTCGACATTTAAAATTTTCTTACTTTTACTGTGTTGGAATAAAGTAGTTAATGTAGTTTCAGTTACCCATAGAGGAACTTGCTTCGCAAAGGACTCGACCCGCAATGGTGTTGCTATATCTTACCGAACTCTTGGATTGTTCATAACTCACAAATAAACCACAACTTTTCATCTATACCCTCTTTTAAAATCAACTTTAGATACGTTACAATTCAAAATTTCCGCTAGATATCGCCATATGGGACACATGTTCAAGCCATGCAATTACCCTAATCGCATACAAAGCCACACCATCGTTCTTCGTATACCTTCGAACAACACCATCTAATCCAATGGAATCAATGTCAGCCTGATATGTGGCATTGTCACAAACTTTCCAATGCAACATCAAGTAGGATAATCACATAATGACACCTCTGCTGATTGAAACCATGCTCGGGAACATTTCATGTATCCTAGATATCGACCCATCATCGAATCGGGATGTCAACCACTGGTGCTACCGGCCCACTGGAGACCCACCTTCCGAGCACAATCTTGTACACAGACACTAATACCCCATGATTTCAATATCCCGATATACCAAGTCACCACACACCATTCAATTTTTAACTTCATGAAGCATTTATATTGTATGATAATGTGCAATAAATACTCATGTTTTCATAAAATGTATCTTATGCTTGTTGATTTTTTCCTCCTAAACCTTCACGTTCAATTTCAAGTAAATCAATATATCATTTCTCATGCAACATAATGCAAATGGCATATTAACAAAGACTTTTCCACTACATTAACACTCGTTTAAAGTTGCAAGGTCGATCCTCATGGATTACTAGGAATTTTAACAATACGGTCAAATCCCTCATGGAGTACTAATAATATTAACGATCCTCATGATCATGGAGTACTAATAATATTAACAATCCTCATGATTGTAGTATATCAATATTTTAATGTATTATCCATACTGTAGAGAGGGATCAAAATAGTGCATATGACCCCATGTTTTGGACCACCAATAACACTTCAACGGGGCATTCACAAAAAAATGTATGGAATGGAGTACTAATAATATTAACAATCCTCATGATTGTAGTATATCAAAACTTTAATGTATTATCCATACATGTAGAGAGGGATCAAAATAGTGCATATGACCCCATGTTTTGGACCACCAATAACACTTCAACGGGTCATTCACAAAAGAATGTATTATCCATACATGTAAAGAGGCATCAAAATATTGCATATGACCCCATGTTTTTGACCGCCAATAACACTTCAATGTGTCATTCACACAAAAATCATTTTAAAATGAAGTTTAACATGTAGGTCAACATATAACGAAATAGGAGGAAGTGACATTCATAACCGTTAATTTTATATTGGAAATTAAGCATACGTGCACTTGTTCTGACCAACTTTTTATAAATATGAAATATTCCTCAAGAAAGATATAAAGGGTTATGGTTCATTCAATAAATATATGATATTATATATAATGTGAATTCTTCATGAATTTTATAAAATTTCTAATATTTATAAGATTTTATTTCCCGAAGTGTTCCCAAAGTAGAAAACGATGCTTTTGTAATTTCATATGAGGATATGATATATTTGAACTATACTTGTGATATAGTCAAAAAGACACACCAACATTATAATAAGTCCCTAGAAAGTATCTAACACACGTATTCAAGATTCCAATGCATGCACATTGCCAACTTAATATAAAGTGAGCATATGTTTAGTTCGAAATACTTTAGAGCCCTTTTTCATTGTGATATATTTATGAGGAAGGAATGTGAGTCAACTCCAACTTGGAATAAAGAGGATTGAGTACCCATCATTGTTTTTAAAAATTGATGTTCATGTTGGTTAATTAAAAAATTCATCATATTTTAATTTTTTTTGTTTTTAATTTACCATTATATAGATTAATGCTGTGTTATTTTAAGTTAAAAAATTATAAATACAAAATATTATTAAATTAAAAGAGTTTATATATATATATATATANTTAAATTAAAAGAGTTTATATAATTTATCTATATATATATATAATTGTTTAACTTACTAATAAATAAGATTAACTTAATAGTAAACCTAAAAAAAATGAAACACTGACTTTATCCAAATTATTTTTAGGAAATCAAATTCACTTTACATTGTCTAAATCTTTAAAAAAAAAAAACTCGTACAAAATTTAAATATTATCTTAATTAAAATGTTTAATTTTCTAATAAAATTTGGATTTAATTTTGTTTAAAGGTTAGAAATTTCACATTTACAATTTCAAAGATTCTTACATATAATAAATATTTAAAAGAATTTGATTTAATAATAAAAAAATTTCATAAAAAAATATTTGAAAATTGCTTTTCTTCTATCTGAATTTTGAACTTGAGAACCTCTTCACATGCACATAATTGAACTTTGCATTTAAGAAGTTTTTGAAACACACATCATTGAACTATGTTCTTGAGAAGTTCTTCACATGCACATCACTTCATACACTCTTTCTTTATTTATATTTTTGCATATGGCATTATGGATATTCCCATGTAGTAATAGAATACATCTTTGAAATTTAAAGAATCCTTTACCCCAATATTTGAAGTTTCAACTTGTCATTCTCCCCATTCACATATTATTTTTCCAATAAATTTATATATATAGTTTATTGTTTTCTTCAATTATGGCTTTCTTCTCACAATACAACTCTTATTTAATATATATAAAAGAAGTGTTCATGTTATGAGAGAAATGCATAAAAGGAAGAAGTTTTAAACACACACACATAAGAGTTGGTTCATAGGGTACCTTATGGGGGAAATGATGGGTATGTGGTTTTATAACCTATAAAATTTATGGGTTGACAATTTTACTACACATCATTGTTGATAGTTTCATCTCCAAAACCACACTTAAAAAATACTTGAAATGGGTAGAAGCTTCCAAACTGAACATAAAATTTCAGCACTAGTTCCAACATCCATGAGAGGCAAGAGAACCACAACATGGTATCCAAAGTATATGTGGAATCACAAGTGTCGAATTGATTTGCTATGTAAACTTGATTCTCAATTGTTTCACTAACACGATGTTAAAGTTGGAGGATTAACATTTTAGTTCATTCTTAAATGATTCATTTGGAATAGCATGTGGTAAAACTCAAGAAAATATCAAGGATATCGTGTCAATTCTCAATAACCTTAACAATGCATACAAATAGTGCAATGGTTGATCTAGGTCAATGTTGGGATCCTGACCATAGCTTCCCACTTCCCTTAAATTCACACCAAGATTTCTCAAGTGATGTGACTTGGACTTTGTGAAGACTATATATAGCCTAATTGTAGATTTTAACTTTGTACAAATAATTATTGCAAATGAATTCTTAATAAAATTATAGAAAAGATACAATGGCACACACACATTACACATATATTTTACCCTCGAAACTCAAACTGGGAAAACCAACAACTTGTTTAGAGATACACCTCTAATTATTTATTCATCACCATCTTCATTGTTTACAATACAATATTTATAGGATCCTGTAGCATCCAAAACCCCTGATCAATTAACCCGGATTAGTTAACAACCCTAATTCCTTAAACAAGATTAAAAAAAAAACATGTGCCAAAAAACTACTAAGAACGAATGCCAAAACCACCAAAAAATAAATTATGGGACTCTTCCCCCATGAAATCCCTCAGATAGGGAGGCTCCACCCCCATATGACCCCCCCATGCACTCGGTGCAACATAAAAATTATGTTTGGTCATGAAAATAATATAACACATACCCAACATACACCCACTTGTTGTTTTCATTGCATATAGGAGGTTACATGATTACATAGTCAACAATCCATGGCAGCACTGTCAATCATTTGTCTACACCAGGAGAACTTCTCGATGCTCATAGGCTTTGTCGATAAATCTCCAACATTCTTCAAAATGTCCACCTTCATCAACAACACCTTCTTGTATTCAACCATGTCTCTCACAAAGTGATATTGAACATCAATATGCTTTTTCCTTGAATGATAAGTCAGGTTCTTTGCCAAG
>JASDQU010372990.1:0-20132 GCA_032191745.1 Picea mariana
GAAATCTCAAACTAGATAGCTTTTGTTCTCATTCACACAGAGGTGCATTCAGGCACAGGAGCGTGCAAGGAGCACGTAGAACGAGGAAAATCTTAGAGTTTTTAACCTAAGTAAAGTATTGAGAGACCACCACTGCAGAGTGTACGCAAGGTCGAAGATCATTCAACACTTCAAGTTTTTGAAGGTTGCCGCAAGGAGTGCATGCAAGGGTCTTCTTTAAGACTCGAAGTTGTGAGAAAGCTCAGGAAGGATAAAGCCTTTGAAACTATTGAAGGCAGTACAAGGAGTTGGTGCATATTGAGTGATTAGAAGTCATTGGAAATTTGTGCCACAGGTGGATAAGTCCAGGGAAGAATCCTTGGTTCACTTCACAGGAATCATCAGAAGGAAGGAACAGATGGTTGAAATTATCTGTAGAGAATTAGAGAAATCCTATTAGCCATCCGATCTAAAAAATAAGCGAGGAGGTTACGACTGGGTTGCCAAGGTGAAAGCTTAGAAGATTGTGAACCATCGGATCTTCACTTAGATACCCGTCAACCATCCGATCTGACAGGATTTTCACGGGGTTTAAAACCTCTCAAGCCGAGAGAAGGTCTCGAAAGGTATCGGGGTATCGAAGTGTCGGAGTTCAGAATGTTGGAAGTCCTGCGGACAAGAGATCGGGTAAATACATAGTGAAAACCCCAAAGCAAATTAGAACCGTCCATCTGTTGGGACATGTGGCAGGAATCGAGAGCCATCGTCATATCAGAAGTCTAGAGACCAAGAGTCTGAGACCTTTTGAGTCCTGAAACAACGAAAGGATTTCAGCTGTGGATCTAAGGAAGGATGCATGTCGGGCGAGCATCCAATTCGAAGATCCAGGCACCAGAAGTCACATAAGTGAGTGTTTTTTAATTTGCATTTAGCGAAGTATGAGATTTTATTTGAATCGTCCATCCATTTGGTATGCATGTCAGAAATTCGAGAAGTCGGGGTTCGACGTTTCATGAATCCTGAAGAGAGGAAACACTTACATTTCGAAACTACGAAGTTAGAAATCCCAATAATAAGGAAATCTCCATTATGGGGTCCAAATGATGTCATCTCATCATATCGGGAAATCAAAATTTGAGAGATCAAATGAATCGAGGGCAAATGCATTTCAGCATTTGAAACCCCGAAATCCCGAAAGGAGATAGGACTGTGGTCATATAAAATGGAGGTCGTATGGACCGAAAAGTCTAGCCCAGGGGACTAGCAGAAGTTGAAGCATCTCGGGATATCGGAGATCGGGAAATCAGGAAGGCAAAGGGTTGTGACATCGGGGATTGTGAAACCCGGAAGCCTGAAATTTTATTTGTCTATTGTGAATGGAAAAGCGATCGAGCCTAATGGCTGTAAGGAGCAAAAAAGACACGTGGGTCAATTTTAATAGAGATTCCATTGGAGAATCGAAGGAGCCACTCTAGCTCGAGGGAAAACTTAGAACAATCCTTAAGACTGGGAGGTCAGTGCAGAGGCCTTTGACGATGTAGAGGGTGCGTCTACGACAATGACTAGGATTGCTGCTAATCCCAGCTCCTCATTCAACTGATCTAACGAATGTTTTCGCTCCTCCTTCTCATCTTTCATTTTCTTCCCTAATTTGGAAGATTTCTAATGTATCGAAGGTCTTGGCCTCTGACCTACCTTCTGTGAGCCCTTTGACTTTGGGTCTCATCTGCATTTCTTGAAACATTGTCTCTCATGATCTTTGGAAACAAAACTCGACCTCAGACCTAGCATACACTTGCTCTCTGTGTGAAACTTTGCACTGTCCCTCCTGAGATTTGGGACTTGGAATAAGTCCACTCTTGCACACTCCTCATGCTATCTTTTATGAGCTTTCAACTTGCTCAATATCTAAGGGCCTCAGCCCTTCCGTGTCTTCTAAAACACTTCTGGTGCCCACCTAGAATGCTATGTTCTTAACCTTCTGAGCTTACAAACTTTAAAAAAAAATATCTCTTTGTGCACTCCTTTCACTTTGACTAGCCCTCAGATGGCTGTCTTTCAACATTTTGTCCAAGTGTTGGCCTGGTGCACTCCTTGCACAAGTCTTCTTCCAAAGTGTTCAACAACTATGTTTCCCCCTTTCTCTCCTTAAAGGGATATTTGTGCCCTCATGGAAACTTCTGCTCAAGCACACCTTAATGAGATTAAAAAGTGTTTAGTAAATCTATGGGTGTCTCTCCTTGACACTTCTCTTCTTACAGTACTCGAAGAATATTCCTCTTGTGCACTCCTTGCACTTGCTTGATGCCCACCTAGAAGAGATCTACAGAATCCTCAATGATTATGTTCTATCCTCTATGCCTTCTCTGTACAGGCTCTCCTCCAAGGTGTTGAGTAACCTTGAGGATTCTCTTTATATTGTTGCCACCGAGGCATGCCCTCCTGGCACGTTCTTTTCTAAATTCAAAATAGAACTTAGATGTGCACTCTTTGCACTGACTCACAGAGTCCTCAACACTCTGTCATGCACTCCTTGCATTTAGCCAACAGAACACATATTGAAACCAACAAATCCTAAACATATATGAAATATATCTATCCATGCATATGGAAACTAACCTATACATCTACAACATTCATCCAGAAACACATAAAAGACAACATTCAAATGCATAAACACACATGGAATTGAATGCAGGAAAAACTTCTCCTTGTATTAATATGAGTTGTCTATACAATGTTTACAAAGCTCGGAATGCAACAAAGTATCGGCTCTCTTCTCCTACATGCTAGATCTCTCTTCCAATCTAATCTCCTCTGCGTCATCTAATGAATCTAGATACAAAGATGTTTTACAAAAGAGGGGTGCATCGAGCCTTCCCCCCATCTACCTATTCTCATTAATTACATTGAATTACATTCAATGACTATCTAGTCTGAATTAGATCTAGATCTTATCAGTGTGTCAGCCATTAAAGGAGACATCATCTCCTGCCTTCTCAAAGGCATGGATCAACTCTTCCAAGGTTAGAAAATTTTAATTGCATTAAATTACAATTTTGAAATTTGAAAACGAGGGTAAAATGAGAGGGTTTCCGCCTCTCCCCTCCTTGAATGCGTTTTGATGTGCTATCTAGCTGGTGCATTGCTGAGGTGGATCGATGCTCCTACATCATACTCCACTGCTATGAAAAATTCATGAGCTCCCCAGCTATGTTGAAATCCACCTAGATCCCAAAATCTCCCTTGGAGTTGTCCATATGCTTCACTAATTTGATTTTGTTGTTGTTGCCCTATTGTTCTTCCAGGTCTTCCTCTGTCAACATCCTTTCACTGGCAGTTTCTTCTGCTGACCTCAACATCAACCTTTTGATTTCTTCAATTACCCCGTCCAACTACCCAACTGACTGGCTCTTGTTTTGCAGTCTACTCTACTGCACTTCTTTCTTGCAAATGGGTAGATCAACTTCATCCCTTCTGTTGTTTTCTTTTAATTCTCTTGTGGCCTTAGATTTCCACCCTGCTGCAGACTCCAATTCTGCAGTCTCATCACTAAGCTACTTCTCAGCTTCTCCTTCTAACAGATTTTCTTCTGCTAGATCTTCTGCTGGCATATTTCTAGATTCTTCCAGTTTCTCCCTAGATGTAATTCTTCTCCCTCTTTTGCTTCATGCCTCAATGCTGCAGTCATAATCTGTTTAGCTTCCTGGCTGAAATTTTTGAGCAATTCTGTTGAATTCTCTTCTCCTACGATGCAGATGAATGTCTGCTAGAAACCATCTTCTAGTTCTGGATTGTTCAACCAATCCTTCAACATCTCCAACTCCTTCTCCAACAGAGTGAGCATCTCAACTATGTGATTTTATTCTTTTGTTCAGGTAGACATTAGTATCTTCTCGTTATCCTCCTCTTTGACAATATTTTTTGGCTATCCTTCTTTTGTTTCACTTGCAACACATGCTCTGGCCTCAATAGGGCTATGTGGCAGGAATACCTCAATTCCTCCAATGATCATAATGTATTTTTGATCCTCCTCCATCAACTCCCCTTGTTGATATGAACTCACCTCTGAGTTCATGATACCCTCAACTAGTCTCAACTCACTTCCCTTGCCCACCTGGAATCTAGGGATTTCCTCTCTGCCCAACTGGAAGTCTATGAGATCTAATGGTCCCATCTCACTTTATTGTATAACTCCTTGATCATATACATAGATTAATTGTTGAATATATTGAGTTGTCTTCACTTTGATTGGTTTTTTTTGTTGCAGTCTTGACGATACAAGAGCATTGGAGCGAAGCTTGGAACAACAAAGACCCGAGGAAGCGATCATAAGGTATGTTCATGATTCTTGCCTCCTAGTTCATTCAACAGTTAAAATCTAGGGAAAGAGTATTATTCTGTCTTGTTTTGTTCTAGATCCAAGTGGATCTAGGGAGATCGGTTTGTGTCTGCACTCATGGATTTATCCTGAAAAAACAATTGGCGACTCCACTGGGAAACATTCCCTTTTTCTTTATGTTTTTTGAGTTTTTCTATGGCCATTTTCTCTAGTTTCATTTTTCTCCTGTTCTTTCAGTCTCTGAGTCTTCAGGATACCCTAATAGACCTTCTGGGTTCAAAAGATTTTGTCATTTTTGGTTTCATTTTCAAAATTTTTTGTCATGTTCAGGAGTTCTCACACTGTGTTTAACTACAACCTATGAGAATCAATCAGGTTCGCACCCTGCACATCGGGTTCAGTGTGAGTACCTCACACCTTGCTAAAAGGTTGCCTGCGAGAATCATAGATTCTCGCACTGTGTCTAACTGCTTACCTGCGAGCAAGATTTTTCCAAATTTTGAAATTGACTTTTGGTTTTTCCAACTTCTCAGATCAATTGATTTACCTCTTATGAGCTTATTGGACTATTTATTGACATGGCTTTGGCTTTAGTTTGCATGCTTGAATAGATTTAGGGTTTCAAGTTTTTTGTTGCCCTTTGTAGCTTGACTTTCGTTTCTTGGCTCTTATTGGCATTTTCATTCTCTCTGACTTCTGGAGTTGAGTGTGTCTGACTGGCTGAGAACCAATGATTGGTTGAGAGTTAAGTGTTTGGTGTTTCTCATTTGCTTGTTAGTTCGAAAGAACATTTTCGTTTGCATTGAGAAGACTCATTGGTTTGCTCTTTGTTTTTTATTTCATTGAAAGAGTTTATTGGGTTGTTATTGCTTGATTCTTTATGATTTGATTTTATGCTTTCTCATTGATATAGTGAGAATTCTTTTTGGAAAGTGAACAATAATGTTTTCTTTCAAAAACATTGTTTTTGTATTTTAGAAAACATTGAAAAAAAAAATTTTAGAGTTTGTTGAAGTATTTGAAAAAGGCACATAGAGATTGTCCTTTGATAAATGATTGTTTGCATTGACATCTGAAAGGAAATTGTGCATTGCTTAGTAGTACAGGGTTGATTTGGAAAATTTTCTCTCTCTCCCATAAATAGGATTCATGGAATGAAAAGTGCTATATTTCATTATTATCCTTGCATTATTTGGGTTAGAGTCATACAACATGAGTTTCACTTCCGTTACCTTTGAGTAAACAACAACTCTTAAAAATATTGCGTAATCTTAAAATTTATCTAGTAACTCTTTTCTAGGGCTCTTTTACACCAACATTTAGCTAGGCTAGTGCTTTGGAGTAGGAAGAGAGGTACACTCTCCAAAAGCTCAAAACACACAATAACATCTTGAGTTAGGGAGTGTTAAATTCCATTTGCAACATATTGTCCTGGGAATCCCTTCTAACTCAAGGGTCAAGCACTAGGTCGCATTGGTGTTGGCAGAGTTACTAACCCTGCTTTGTTGACATCGGTGTAGAGATTGCATGTATTACTGGGATCACTCTGATGTATACCCACAATGATGAGTGGAAGCCTTTTGAGTTGATTTCGGGCTAGATACCCTGCCCTTGCGTGTGGATCAGACTGGCGACTGTTCCCCCAGGATTTACTGTTGTTGGTGGTGACCTTAGTGGCCTATCTCTCTAGGTTCTTACCCGGGGTGACTTTGGAGGGGAAATTCTTCACGGTACCTGGAATCGACATTGATCAAACTCACTTGGGCTCCTTGGAGGGTATACCCACAATTATGTGTGGGAGCTTGCACCAGGGTGTAAGTATGTTAAGCAGGTCATCAACGTAACTTTTCCACCTTAGCCCCGCCCCTTCTCGTCTCGTTGTTGTGATGTTGGATTTCATCACCAACTAGTGGCTTCAAAATTAGAAGGTATTGTTTGCTTGGTGATTGCTTCCTAGATTTTGTTTACTAGTGTGTGTTTTTTGTTTCTCGAATTTGACCATAGGAATTTCTTTGCAGAGCTTGTCATTCATTTACAATTGCTCACCCACGACGTTCATGTAGAATGCAAGGTTTATCTCCAGAACATCTGGACGGTTCTCAACCCTTGCCTACTAGTACACCTGAGGGTTCTCCTCGTCAGAGTGAAGTCCCAGTTGTTACTCCACGACACGTGGAAACAAGTGATGTCCCAGTTGTCACCACACCACAGGTAGAACGTACTGATTCTCTAGAAGATTTTCGAATTACCAATACTAGAGAGTATTATCGTATTCATCGTGGTGAACGACCTTTTGTGCGATTAAATTCTTCTGAAGAAGACATTGTTACATCTTCTAAATTGACCGTTGGGCCTTCTCCCGGTGTAGTAGGCCAAGATCCTTTTTGGTCAGGTAATTTTTGATGTATCCTTTTTGGTACTGAGTCACGTACAGTCTACGAAATTAGCCCTCTGGTGTTTTCTGAGACTGAAACTACACCAGTGAATACCACTTATCAATTTTTTATTCCTCCCGAGATGGCCCATCTCACTAATACTATGAGTGTCCAAACCGAAATTACCGCAACTACTCTTGCTCCTATCAATACCCAGCGAATACAGGATGTTAACCTGACATTACCACCCGGTTACCATGCTTTGAATGCTTTGTTGAATGCTTCCAATCCAACACCTCCGCAAACCCTAGCTGGTTCTCCAGGTGGTCCGCCTTTTCCTGGGCATCCTATTCCCGGTTTTATCCCGACACTCCCACCATTTCCTTCTGGAAATCCTAATCCTAGTGGCACTATCCCGACTGTTGCACCAAACTTGCAGATTCCTGTTGTTGGACAAGGTGGTATGGTTCCTTTTCCTTTTCCCAGACACAACACAGTTACTACACAACCTACGGTTGGTACAAAACTTCCATGTGGAACTATACCTACAATAGGGGGACCAACCTCACCTTTTGGACAAAATATACCTCCTGAATTGGCCCAGTATTGGAATTAGCTTCTACAAAACTTTCCTCAAAATGCTGGGGGGAAGCAAACTATCCCTACTGTAGGCAAACCATATTTAGGTATAACTAATCCTATTTGGGGTTCGGGTCAAACTACTCAACCTCAAATCCCTACTCACACTCAAGGTTACAATCCTTGGGGCTACTATCCTATCCGACCACCACCGAATCAGCCAGGGTCTTCCCTCTACGAACAGTCTGCTTATGGTCCTACTGTTTTTTTGACAAGGCTTCCACCCCAAAGCCATCAGTACCTGCAAGTAAACCGACAGTTACCTTTTCTTTCTACCTTGGATTTTCCAGATTTGTCTAGGATTCTAAATGATCCTATTAGTCACTCTCCCCAATGGCCTGCTATTCCTGCTAATCTTCCATCGGATATTCCGAAATTCGATGGCAAGGTGGGAGAGGACCCAAATAATCATGTTATGACTTTTCACTAATGGTGTTCATCCAATTCGTTGATGGATGACTCCATTTGTCTATGTCTTTTTCAAAGGACCCTTACCGGTTCTGCTGCGAAGTGGTATATTGAATTGCCATGAGGTTTCTTTTCTGATTTCAACACCCTAGCTATGGGTTTTCTTACACATTACCAATTACCGATCCGTTACGATACTGGGACTGAGATCTTGAATTCTTTCAAACAAACTAAAGGCACTCATATATCAGATCATATTCATGAGTGGCGAAGGAGACGACGTCTCATTAAACTTGAACTCCCTGATCAGTTACTGGCATAATGGTTTACGAAATCTTTTGTGAATGAAATTGGTAAAGACATTTCTATGGGTGGTGTTGTTATAGAGGAGCAGGCTATAAGTCGTGCTCAATATCTTGATCTCGTTTATTCACAAACGGGAACACTTTACGATTTACTACCTGAGCTACCTCATCCTGGTACTTCCAACACTTCAACTGCTCCAACTGCTTCGCATACAGCTGATGGTGTGATTGGTACTGCTCATACCCACTCACATTCTATTTCAACTAAAACCCCTAAATCCAATTCTTCTAATGTTAAAAATACTCCATCTCCTGCCCCTTCCACTGGTAAAACTTTGGAGGTGAAAGCTGTTCAATCCACCCCAAATGGTAAAAATAAATCGAAGAAAGGAAGAGGCAAGAATAAGGAGAGTAAAAATAATAATCAAACTGAGCAAACTAAAACCCCTCCTGTTGAAGATCGGGATAAGCGCAAACCACGGTACCCTTTCCTTCAGTGGCTCTAGTTTTAAGCCTTACGGTGTTCTTCCATCATTTCTTGTTACTCTAGAAGGTAAGACAGTCCAAGTTGAAGTGGAAGTTTTTGATGCTCCCCTGGATTATAATCTTCTTCTTGGTCATAGCCGGATAGATTCTATGCGTGTTGTTCTGTCAACACTTTTCCGTGTCATACGATTTCCTCATCAGGGAAAAGTTGTTACAGTTGATCAACTTGCCTTCTTTAATTCTGATACTCATACTGGCAACATGCCGTTTATAGCTAAAACCCCACTGGGTTATGAGAATGTCGGTGTAGGCCTTTTAAAAGACTCTTCATTAATGGGTACTTTCCCCATACCACCACCACCTGATATTACACACCCGTTAGTTTCTTCTATTAATATGATATCCACTGTACCTAATGAGATTCCGGTGTCTTTTGACCCTTGGATAGTCCCTGATCCAGGAGATCATACTCATTTTGGTGACGTCATGTCGTTAAGTCTGGTTGAGTCTGCTTATCAAGCCATTCAATCAGCAACCCCTTCTACACCCTCTCTTGATGAGTTGTCTCCCGATCCTTTCCATGTCATCTTTCCCACTGATGATATGATCATGTCCGTCATGGAGGATACCCCTTGGGATGATGGGCATCATCGTTCCATATTGTTTCTCGAACAACACACTCTCGAGAACTACCATCGTATTTTGACTTCGTCGACCGTTGTTGTCATATCGACCGTTCCTGGATCTACACGTGATGTGTTTGAGGAAGGGAACTTCAGTAATATTTCTCCCACGATACCCATTGACATATCAGTTAAACCTGGGATAGTTGAAAATGTTCACATTGGAGCTTCGTGTTCTCCAACTGAAATTGTCACCTATACATCTATGTTTAAAGAATTTCGTGACATCTTTTCCTGGAGTTACAAAGAGATGCCAGGTATCGACCTTGCCATTGTTGTGCATGAGATAAAAACATACCCCGGAGCTAAACCAGTCTGGCAGCACCTTCGTCCGGTCCATCCACGTAAAGTGACAACTATCAAACTCGAAGTTGAAAAAATTCTCAAAGCCGGTTTTATTTATCCCGTGTCTCTAACGGAGTTGGTTTCCAACCCTGTACTGATTGATAAGAAAGGTGGTAGTATACGTGTTTGTGTTGATTATCGGGATATTAACAAAGCCTGTCCGAAAGACAACTTTCCAACCCCTTTCGTCAACCAGATTGTCGATGATTGTGCCGACACTGAAATCTTTTCTCTCATGGATGGATTCTCCGGCTATAATCAAATTAATATCGCTCCTGAGGACCAACATAAAACTGCTTTTATTTGTCCTTGGGGTACTTTCACCTATAGAAAACTTCCCTTCGGTCTTAAGAACGCGGGTGCGACGTTCCAACGTGCTATGTCTTATGCGTTTCATGATATAAAGCATATCGTTCGACTTTATTTGGACGATTTGCCAACTCATTCTTTACACCGAGTCGATCACCCCAATCATCTCCGAGCAATTTTCATTCGTTGTCGGTTCTATCGCATTCATCTAAATCCTCATAAATGCGTCTTTTGCATAGAGTCCGACTGTCTTCTAGGTTTCATTGTTTCATGTCAAGGGATCCGGGTAGATCCTATTAAGGTTGAGGCGATTCTTAATCTCCCTCCTCCTTCTTCACTGCATCAGTTACAAAGTTTGCAGGGGAAAGCAAACTTTCTTCATCGTTTCATCCCTAATTACACCGAGATTACTCGTGGTTTTACACGTCTTCTAAAGAAAGGTTTAGACTTTGTCTGGGATACTGCTACCAACAATGCGTTTGAGGCTTTTAAGTTGTCCCTCATGAAAGCTCCACTTCTCTTCCCTCCTGATTATAGTCGGGAATACTTTCTTTATCTAGTTGCCTCTGAGTATACTATTGGCATGGTTCTCATTCAAGAGGATGATGCACATGATGAACATGTTATTTATTACTTGATTCAAAGTCTCACTTTAACTGAAATCAAGTATCAACATGTTGAAAAGCTATCTTTGGCTGTTGTTCAAGTGGTTCAACGTTTTTGTCATTACATTCTCTCCAGGAAAACTACAGTGATTTCACATTGCAACCCTATGCAACATATTTTGACACGTCAATTGCTAGGGGGAAAGTAATCCAAATGGATTGTCATACTCCAGAAGTTCGACTAGGAATTCGATCACGCCACGTCTAAGAAATCCTTAGTTTTTGCTGAGTTAATCTGTGATTTTCCCCACTTTGCCATGTAAAATGTAGCAGTAGATTCATTACCTAATGAATCACTTTTCCTTATCAGCACTCATGATATTTGGTATGGATATATCATTATATATCTCCAAACCTAGACTTTTCGGCCTACTTTGTCTAGTACTGAATGACATCGTGTTCGTTATCAAGCCCATCAGTACATTATCCTTGGCGATACTCTTTACCGTCAAGGAATTGACTCTGTTTTTCGACGTTGTTTAAATTTTGACAAAGCCGAGAAAGCTCTGAATGACTGCCATTCCGGAGCATGTGGTGGTCATATGTTTGGGCATGCTACTGCCCAGAAGATCTTACGTGCAGGATATTTTTGGCCTTCTTTGTTCAATGACTGCATTACTGCTGTTCATAAGTGTCATGCCTGCTAGACCTAAAATCAGAAAATTTGGTCGCATCCTACTCCCCTTCATCCTGTGGTCTCAGTTGGTCCTTTTGAAAAATGGGGCATTGATTTCATGACATGTCACCCTCACTCGGATGGGGGACATGGTTATATCATTATAGATGTTGATTATTTTACAAAATGGGCTAAGGCGATGCCAACATTTGATAATACTGGAAAGAATGCAGCATTATTTCTTTTCAACCATGTCATAGCTCATTTTGGTGTTCCTCAAGATATCATTACCGATCATGGTAGTCATTTTAGGAATTTTATGATGTCTAAACTAACGGAAAAGTTGGGTCTTCGTCATGATAGCTCAACACCCTATTATCCACAAGCTAATGGCCAAGTCGAAGCAATCAATAAAGTTCTTATAACTATGATTCGACGGATGATAGGAATTCACAAAACTAGCTGGCACACGATGTTGTTTTCGGCATTATGGGAATATCGAACATCTGTTAAATCCGCTACGGGGTTTACGCCCTTTCGATTAGTCTATGGCATGGAAGCCATTCTGCCAATAGAATGTGAGATACCTTCTCTGAAGCTAGCTGTCGAACTCTTACCCAATACTTCTGCTGAAGAGGAATGTCTATTATATCTGATGCGATTAGACGAGACTCGACGTGACGCCAATCTAGTAATAGAAGACCAAAAGAAACGCGTCAAGGCACAGTATGACAAGCATGTCAAGCCTCGTGTTTTCTCTGAAGGTGATCTTGTTCTTCTATATGAACAAGATAAAAATGTCTTAGGATCTGGGAAATTCGAACCAATGTGGCGTGGTCCTTACATTGTTCGCAAAGTTTTGGAAAAAGGAGCGCATGAGATGGTTGATTACGATGGTATACCTTTGAGTGAAACCAAGAATGGGTTGTACTTGAATAAGTACTATGCATAAGTTATTTGTGCAAGAGTACTTGTATTTTTATGTATCATACTTTGTATGTGTTACTTTATTTTTCTTTTGATGTTATCTGGTCTCTGCCCTTACATGACGTTGTGTTTGATTGCCAAATGTTGGGAACGTCGCTACCCTATATTGGCTTCGCTGATGGTGCTAGCCGTAGTACTCATAACCTAGATTCTGCTGCATAGGCAATCTATGCCCCAACAAATGAGCTTATATCTTTACGAGGTGTATGTCTTGGCCGAGCAACCAACAATATCGCAGAGTATAGCGTTGTTATTGAATTATTGGTTGATGCTATCTCTCTTGAAATTCGTCATTTGGTTGTGCGACTTGACTCGCAGCTTGTAGTACTACAACTAAGTAATGTCTACTCTATTCGAAGTCCTAGTTTGTTAAGGGTATATTTGCAGATTCGCCTCTTGGAACGGTATTTTGATCACATTGAATATCAGCATATTCCTAGATGTATTAATACATTAACAGATGTTTTGACTAATTATGTATTGGACATACATTTAAATCATTTATAAATCAAACAAATTACAATTCACACAATGTAAAGTAAACCGATAGAAGCCATTTGTATATATATATAATGATCAAAAGAGTTTGTTTTTACAAAATGTTTGTCCGATAACCAAAATATCAAAAATTGAAGCTTATATCTTCTACATAGTGACATCATGGATGACATTCATGATAACACACAACTTCCCTAGCTACCCTACGGAGCAGTCGACCCATAGCTACTGATACCCCTACAGTCTGATGATGATCGCGTCGTGGAACCTCTTCTAGAGTCATATCTGGAATATTTGCTATCAGGCCTTCTAAGTTTTGTTCCACCACCTAGTAATCTTCGACATACTGTGGTAATAATGCTGGTGATTCTCCTCATCACTGGATATGAGAGGTGCTAGGAGGTCTATACGGTCCAACATCTGTGTTATCAACAAATATTTTGTGTTAGTCTTCGGATTAATCTATAAAACAAAAACATTTAACTATGATAAAAATTCAAAAACATTTAAAAAGAGAAAATTTGTTTACTTCTTACCGAGGTCTCCCCACTGAGCGTCCTCAGGTAGTGCTAGATCTAGATCTCCTCGGAAATCCAACCCAACATACGCGTAATCATTGACCATCAGCATCTAGTTCTGCAACCAGTCAAAGAAAATATCATCATATTTAATGATTGGTCCTGCCATGTGTCGAGCCATGAGACGACACCATCATAACATCCTCGGATCCCTAGGACTCGGAAAGTTCCACTCAACCTGAAGTTGAAATACAGGGACCCTCTCTAGGAAGAAGGACACTAACAAAGATCCATATCCAAATTGTTTCAGATCTCCCCGCCTACATTTAGTCAGCTATTTTTTGATACTGTGCAATACTTCATCAACCTAGTTAAATACTCGAGGCTCAGTACACTCGATGGCGTACTAGAAATATCTCTGCAATTCCATATGGGAAGTGACACTTCCAGCCATCCAAGAAATCGTGAAGAGAATAGCGTGGAGAGTCAATTCAGTTACTCCCCAGATTGCCACTTTCCCTTTCTTTCTTTCGGCCTCAAGTACGCAGTATTGGTTGCAGTATTCACTCATTTTCAACCCGCCACCTTTGCTCCCAGTCAGACTGACATAGGACCCATGCCTAGATAATCCGTTCAAGAAGTATATGTCCTCTTTGTCAATGGTTAATGTGTGAGCTCCTACAATGAAAACTTGCCGGTCTGGATCCCACATTCGGACTAGATACTCCAGTAATCGGACTTGGGCTCTCATGCTCGGGATACAAAAGTATTTTAAGAGACCACAATCTCTTAATGAAACTATGGTGGGAGGATGATTCTCAACATTTGCATTATCCTCCTCATGTTCTCGTTCTCTCCACTCAAGAACCATGTTTGTGGCTATTTACCTGCATAAGAAACATACAAAGAGGATTAATGATCTTATTCATGAAGTGAGTCTTTTCTATTGGCTAAACTTTTCAAAAAATTTTGAGTTTTGCGCTGCTCACAGGTGCCATATTGTGCACAATGCAAATATCTCGCAGGTTGCTTAAGGCCCACCTGCGAGAACGATTCATTCTCGCAGGTCCCGTATGGGCCACATGCGAGAACGCCTCCACACATATATGGTTCAAAAAATAACTTAAAATAGAACTTTTAACCAATGAAATCAAAATTTTAAACCATGAAAAGATCAAGAATGAAGAACTTACCAAGATGCTGCTGACAACTCATCAAATGATCACTCGTAGCTCCCGAAAATCAACGTCGAATTAAAAGAGTAAAATGAGGGTTTTTTGGAACTCAATGGTAAAAATGTGAAATGATATGGTAAAATTGGTTATTTACTCATTTAAATTACTTTTTACTATGTCAATTTTGGGTTTTTATGTTTATCTATTATTTAAACCTAATGACTAATGTGAAAATGAGTGTAATGACTTGTAGGTATGAAACAGTGATGATTATGGACAGTTTTTTTCCACCATGGTGTGGTTTTGATTGTTTTTTTTTATTTTTACTTAAAACCTCGAGCACCCTTTTGTCCGTTCTTGCGCTCGTGAAAAACATAAGAACATGATCAAGCATATTTTTATCACTTTTTCAGGCTCACTGTGGTTATACGAAAAAGGAACCCCCCTGGAGTTCTCTTTAATCTCTTTTCAGACTCTCTAAACATGAAAAGATCGCTGAGTGACATTTCTATTTTCACGCTCGATAAAGTATTTGAAGTACACGTCTTTCGAGTGATAGTTTAACCCTTTTTCGGTCTCATTGGACTATTGTACGAAAAAGGAACTGAGAGAGTTCACTTTTAAGTGTTTTTCCAAAATCTATAAGCTTGAAAAACCTTCGAGTTTACTATCTCTGGACTCGTTAAACAAACATTGATAGACCCGTGATGGGACCGAACCACTCCTTCCTAGGGTTTGTTTAAAATACTCCGAGGGACTCGTCCGAAGGATGAGCTTATATCAACAAGGATATGTGATCCTCTTCAAGCTTACGTAAAAATAAAGAGGTACTTGCCAGAAATGGTGGGGGAAAATTTGGGAAAGGGATATGTTTCATCTTTGTATTGATTGGCAGTAAGTGTCGCTCTTGAACATGAAACCCCCTATTCATCATTTGAAGCTATTTTGGGAAATCCATCTATCTCTCTTTCGATCAATTACAAGGTCATTCCATATGTCGTATTTGAGTCAATGTTGCCAAATCATTGGTCGTGTCATTCATATGTTCAAGAGAAGTACATTTGAAACCTATATTTAGTTGGCCATCTACAGTTATCCATTCTTTCTATGTCGGCCTTCCCTGTGTCCAGTCCAATTTGCAAAAGTGCTCTGTTTCACCTTCAAACTCTGTTACTCATTTCGTGTCATTGATGGGAGATACATCAAGGCCCTCCTGTGACGAGTTTTGTTCCGTCGACTTCAGCTCATTATCCGGAATCAAGACTTAGAAATTATTCAGTACCTTGGAGCTTGCATGCCTCAATGGCAAGTTTCCTCGCTTTCGATAGTGGGTTTACATCATTGACTCTTGATCGAAAGATTCTGTCGGATGTTCGACATCAACTCATTTATTCATAGTCGATGGATTGTACTATAGTACCTTGGGAGTCATTGACATCAATGGTGATTTCCCTCACACTTGTTAACGGTTACATTAATGACCAGCAATCAAGTGGTTTCTGTCATGTTCGACTTCAACACATGTAATCACATGGTTAGATTCGTACTTTGGACGATGAGATTGAAGACCCTGGATATTATCTTTGTGATTCAGATTGCGATGGAGTATGTATAATTTGTGACACATAGATCCACTGTGTATGTTTCATGGCTATGTCGTCTTGATTTAAACTTTGTCGCATAGATCCAAAGTGTATTCAGGTGGCTATGCTATATTGTGACGGCATGGATCCACAGTGTATGATTGGTGGCCATGACCTTTGTTTATGATGTCATCAGTCTATGATCTGAGTATGGAAATGCCTACCTCAGAAATTGGTATATATGATATTTTGATGATGCTTGGATGTTTACAGGTTTCTGATTAGATGTGCTCTTGGTTCTTGACACACACATGCAGCTTACAAAGTCTATCGACTATCGCTGGTTCCACTCTTAGACTTTGGGGGGCATTATGTTATCCATAATTTTGGTCGTCATGCTGATGTAATAATGATGGAGAACTCAGGCTCTTCATTAGAACTCTTTCCTGAGAAAAGTTACCTTTGTCTCTTTCTAGAAATCATATTTTTAAGGGAGGTTCGTAGGCTAGCCATATATTTTCCTGCGAGAATGAATGATTCTCGCAAGTTGCATTAAGCTAGGGTGCGAGAATTTCGCACTGTACCTAAATATCAGGGTGTGAACATATTCTAAAAGAAGAAAAAAGATGAAATTCTCGAACCTTCTAGAAGGGAATCTTCTAGAAAGATGAGATGGCATTCGAATGGTTATCTAAGTAATGGCTTTCCTGATATCTTGGGATCATTCCTATCCAAGTAACTAATTCATTCTCTCCTATATATTGAGGGGAATGCTCATGGAAAAGGTTAGAAGCAAACTAACAAGAAATTGATTGGAGAATTAGTGGAAGATTGTGTGAAGGACTGATGCTACAGTAGCTAAGGAACTCCAACAAAGTTATCAAAAGTGGTTGATTTTATTCATGCAAGTGAGAAAGTGTGTGTGTCAAAGCTAAGGGTCATCAAAAGGAGGTTTTCAACATCAAGGCTCAGGTTGTAAGTTTCACTTTCAATCAATATAATACAGTAATATGTCCCTTTCCCATAAAGTTAATGTCACTTTATTGTATAACTCCTTGATCATATACATAGATTAATTGTTGAATATATTGAGTTGTCTTCACTTTGATTGGTTTGTTTTGTTGTGGTCTTGACGATACAAGAGCATTGGAGAAAATCTTGGAACAACAAAGACCCAAGGAAGCGATCATAAGGTATGTTCATGATTCCTGCCTCCTAGTTCATTCAATAGTTAAAATCTAGGGAAAGAGTATTATTCTGTCTTGTTTTGTTCTAGATCCAGGTGGATCTAGGGAGATCGGTTTGTGTCCGCACTCACGGATTTATCCTGAAACATGTATACAAGAAAAAATAAGCTCTAATACCATCTGATGTATCCCTCACACCTCAGTAGGATCTGCCAACCTTCTAATCACTATATCATCTCACTCTTTGAGCTAGAGCATCTCGTTGATTCCCCATGGGAATATCCACGCAAATATCCACAGGTACTATTTCACGAAACTCCTCCTATGTAGACAAGCACTAGGCACAATCCTCCCTCCATGCGACCACCGACTATGACCACAGGCCTATCCAAAAGTTGATTTGAGACTTCATGACCTCGAGTATTCTGTTATGGGCCAACCTTAGCTCTCCACACTCTTGAGTTATGATCCTCCGAATAAGAGCCTAGCACTAGATATCTCCTCCATTATCCTTCGAACTATCTGACCCCTCTCTATGACTTGAGACAAAACCTCTTAGCGTTTTGGGGATTCACACTTCTTGAAGTTGGAGGAATTCTCACCTCTCTTCTCCTAATCCCCAATATCTCCTTGGAAAATCAACAATCCATGTTCTCCCTTCGACCGATGGTTGTGAAAAAATTGTGAACTCGAAGTTCGCAAGTTGTCACGACTCTTACCTTGGATTTTCCAATCTATAAATCAACGAAACATTGACCCTTTTCCACGTGTCTTGTCTTGATGGATGGCTAGGATTGTTGTGGCTCTCAGCTCCTTTGTCAGCTAATATAACGACTACTATCGCTCCTCCTCCTAAGATTTCATTTTATTCCCTAACTTGGAATATTTCCAATGTTTCGAAGATATCGACCTTTGACCTACCTTATGTGAGCCCTGTGACTTTGGGTCTCATCTATGTTTATTAAAATTTTGTCTCTCTTGAGATTTGGAAACGAAACTCAACCTCAGCCCTAGAGCACACTTGCGCTTTGCGTGCAACTCTACATTGTCCCTTCTAAGATTTGGGACTTGGAATAATTCGACTCTCACATGCTCCTTGTGCTATCTATTCTGAGCTTTTATCTTTCTCATTTCTAAGGGGATTTCCCTTCTGCATCTTCCAAAACACTTTAGGTGCCCACCTGGCATGCTCTGCACTCAACCTCCTAATCTTACAAATTTGAAACCAATTTCTCTACGCGCGCACTCCTTGATCTTTGAATAGCCCTCAAATGGTTGTCTTTCAACACTTTGTCTGAGTGTTGACTTGGTGCACACCTTGCACAAGTCTTCTTCCAGAGTGTACAACAACTTTGTTTCTCATTTTCACTCCTTCAAGGGATATATGTCCCCTCTTGAAAACTTCTGCTCAAGCACACCTTGTTGAGCTTACAAAGTGTTTAGTAACTTTGTGGGTGTCTCTTCTTAACACTTCTCTTCTTACAAAACTCGAAACAAAGTCCTCTTGTGCACTCCTTGCACTCATTTCACTTGATTGGATTGGTATTGGTTTTCTTTATTTCGAGGCTGGTTTGAGTTTATATCATTTTTTTTTGTTTGGTTTGATTTCTTGAAATTCAAATGCCATTTCATTTTTCTTTCTACAGAGTTTTTATGTTGATGGGCACGCTTCATAATTTGGGATTTTGTTATTACCTCTTCCTTATTTAATTTATCTTCTATGAGCATGGATTGTTTGAATGTATGGATTAATAACAATGATTTTAGAGGAAGAAAGTTTATTGCGACATATCTTTTCTATGACATTTGTTCACATTTGATCAAAGTTGAATGAGGGAGAGACGAACATAGAAATCTTAATTTAAACGAAAACATTAATCTTTATCAACTATTTACTTTCGTTTAAATCATTATTATGTTTTCTTCTTTTTCTCATTAGAAATCATTTTCACAACATCATTTGGTAGGTTTAATTAATTAAATTATTTTGTCACTTTGCATCTCATTTCAAAATAAAATAAAAATAAATAAAAAATATTATCTATCATTTGTTGGAGTTGCTTCACACACACCTAGGATTTCTTTTTCTTGAGGTTTTTATTTTTTTATTAGTCATTATCGAGTCTCCTATATTTTAGGAGAGAATATTTCAGCTGGAGAATATTCTCTTCTAGTTCACACTTCAGTTTGACTAGTTGAGTTGAGTTTAGATGTTGCATTGGGATCATCACGATGCAACATTGGGAGCATCACCATGATAATTCAACCTTGCATTGGTATCATCACCAAAGTAGCACATTATCCTTGATTCCTTGAGCTAACTCCTCACTACTTTCTATTCAGTCAGTTAACTGAAGACTAGTTGACTAGTTAACTCAACTAGGTGGCAGTTCACTCCTGTAACTGCTTGAGAGACTAGAATAGGTAGAATTTCACTCTTGTAACTGTTGGTGTGTGTTCAGATCACTCTAGACCAGAAGTATGGTGAATTGGTTCACCTCAAGTCAAACTCATTGATTTATACAAAGTATATCATGTGTAAATTATTCATTATTCATAACGGTTAATGATAATTCTTTCCATTCTTTCTCTCCTTCTTCTTTTTCAATTCTCTTTGAAAATGTGTGTATAATTGTTTATATAGATCTATTATGTGTAGATCAACACATTTACATGGTATCAGAGCCTACAAAGTGCTAATAAAAATCTACACCAAAAATTTTTGCAGGTACAAAAGATCGAAGACAGCGAAAAGGTGGAATTCCAAAAAGAATTCATCCTTACACCTTACAACTATTTTGCATGGAAGGAGAAAATAGCCATACATATCCAATACAGAGGGTTGTATAGGCTTACCATGAATACATATACAGAACCAACGTCATCCATAGAAAAATCGAAGTACTTAAATCGCATGGATGAGGCACTCAGAACAATTTGCAGTCTTATTTCTCCCGATATCCTTTTTCATATATCTTCCTGTAAGACTCCCAATGAAGCCTGGGCCATCTTGGAAGGAATCTTTAGAAAAT
>JASDQU010372990.1:20158-32314 GCA_032191745.1 Picea mariana
GGATTTACTGTTGCAACTCAAAGCTTGCGGGGTTGATAAATCGAATGAGGAGAAACAAACGGTTCTCACCATTCTTTCCAAGATTGGTCCTAAATTCTTAGGATTTGTATCTACATTTCATACTATCAGATTTGCCTCTAGAGCCACCTAGAAGATGCCTTCTCTTGAGGACTTTATCGAATCCCTGACACAAGAGAAAACCAAGCTTATCAACATGGGCACAATCAAAGGCCCAAGGACACATGCACTCACTGTGCATGATGGAAGCCACAAATATTAGAAATCTAAAGATAAATATAAGTGGAAATATCATGCACATACGAAGAAGGAAAGGTACACAAAACCCTTCATCGATACCTCCGGATCCAAAGGAGAAAAGGGAATAAAAGGAGAGAAATGCAGGTACTGTCACAAAGGATTTTGTTAGCACTTGGTAAATTCCTAGAGGTTGACAGCAGAAAAAATCTTCTAAGGTAACTTTATCCAACCACTTTTGAAGCTGGGATCTAGCCCTTCCAACTTCAGAGAGGGATCTCTCTATATAATTTAGCTATGTTTCAAATTTCAAATATTAGGCTAGGTAAATAAATAAGTCGGTTTTTTTGTCAAAGTGTTTTTTTGAATTGGTTGAGACAGTCTACACATCCATTGGGCTATGGGGTCTATGTTTTAATAAAATATGAGATACAAACCAGAAACGTAGAAAGAAAAACTTTCACAGGGCGAGATAATATAATCACTGGATCTTTTAGTAGTTTAAATGATGAACAACAGAAAAGATGAGAAGGATATTTTCAACAAAAAAGTAATTAATAATTTATTTATTGAAGACACCACAAGATAAAACACTAAAATCTTTCGAGTCAGAAATAGGATATATGAGATAAATCCTCCAATATTCATTACTCTTAAATATTAGACTTAGAAAACAATATGATAAAAAAGAGAGAATAACATTCCACTTAGAGAGAAAAACATCACCAGTGAATACACGCAAGAATCCTGTAAAAATGTCACCTTTTATTAATGGAAGATCTCTTCAAAAAGATTATAGTATGATAGAGTCAGGGTGTGAAGATAAAAAACCCTCAATACTTCGAAAGGTGAAGTATTTATAACTCAAATTACAAACGGTCTTGTCATTAATGACCAGGACGTGCTAAATCTATTTTTAGCCTAACTAACTTAACAAATTTCTTAAATCTAGGAATTGCTTGATGATGTGGTGTAACTGCACACTGATTTCTGGGTGGGCCATTGATGAAGCTTCTGCATGACTTCATCTGATTGGATAGTTGAATGGACCAGGACAACTCACCTACTAATCGATCATATCATAGAGCTCCTCCCCTCTAAGATGATGAGGCACGTTGACATTGAGCAACCTTCGATACACTTCGTCCATTTCTGTGTACTTGGTGAATGTAGGCTTTGTGAGGAAGATGTATCGAATCTCGTGTTGGATATTGATGTCCCACTGGAGGGCATCTAGGAACGCCTTGCCAGTGATGCTTTAGAAGCTATTGTAGCTCCTACTTGAGATTCTCTGTCACCTGCTTTTCCTTGGAGAGGCTGGTCTGGAAGGAATTTTTGAGTTCCTGAAGGTTCTCAACTTCCTTTTTAAGCCTGTTGATCTTTGTTTTCTGCAGGTTCATCTTTTCCATGGACTTAGCTATGTTGGTTGTCTTCTCCTGTGATGTCAATGGATTTGCGGATGGGATTTCTGTCACTGATGCTGTGCTCACTCCTGAGATTGGAATAACACTTAATGGAATGACTTCCATTGGATTTAGTTTCTCTTTCTCTTTTAATAGTTTCTCCATCTCAGCTTCCATTTCTTTAAGTTGTGCATTCTGCTCCATGAGTAGCTTTAGCATTTCTTCCTTCTCTCCTTCTTTCTCTGCTATCTCCTTCGCCTGCAAATCCTCTGTGAGAGGGAGTTTCAGTTTTTTTCTCAAGGAGGCTATGTCAGCATTTTTATTCTTCATCATTTCCTCCACTTCTTTGACGTTCGAAGGATCATAACCAATCTTGAGGACCAGTTCCTCCAAAGTCTTGATACCATTGTCCTTGGCAAAGAACGATATCTTCTCCATATTTAGTTGTGATTGAACATTGTTCAGGGACACCTGCAATTTAGACACGGCAGTAGAAGCATGTGCCAGAGTGTAGAAAACCATTTCCCCTTTCTGCTTGTGTAGATCCATTTGATCGGCCAGATGCACGTCCTTCGTCTAGAATTTGAAGGTGGCCCTCTTGTAGTCGGTGATCACCTTCAGATCTGTTACCTGCCCCTAAATGAATGCCATATGAATTTTTCCATTCTCTGTGTCAAATGCAGACAACAACCTATGTTGCATAGTCGATGTCTGCTTCCAAAATTGAGCACAAGTACTGCTGGTAAGGGTCTGGTTCCTTTTCTTGATCAGCTCATACTTCTCGAAAATACTCGACTTCAGTCCCACCTTGCCTGGCTGAGTGTTTAATGGAGACTATGTGGACTTCTTAGGCAATGATGGTGTAATGAAATTATGGAGGTTCGATTCGAAGGGTGGAATACCAACTTTGGTTACTGTAGTTTGTTGGGGCTTCTTTTTTCCTTATCGAGCTAGGAGCTGCAACAGTCTTTGGCCTATTGGTATGCAGCTGGAATTCCTCGGAAGATACCTCAGTGACAGGTGGAGATAAATATTTCCTTGACCTTTCCTCTTTTGGGACTTGTGGCATGTTCCTTTGTGACACAGTGGCTGGGGGATCTTGTTGTTCTACTTCAACCAATGTGTCAGGCTCCCACACTGTCTGATTTGCAAATTTTTCCACTTCAGGCCTAGCTTCATGAACATATGAGATGTTCTTGTTCTTCACCCTAATCTCTGAGATGATCCCATATGGATCATAGTGCCATGGGAAACTCATGGAGAACTTCATCTCCCTCAGCATTTTGTCTGCTTCTTGCCCAACGCCACAATTGTTGCAGATGAAGGAGCCAATCTGCCCCTTGATTCTTAGCTGCTGCTTTTTCTTCAATGAAATGAAGTGGATATCATTGGAGTTTATAATCTACCTTATATATTATAGAGCAAAGATTGTGATAGGTAGATACTTGGGCAGCTTATATGGTGCCAAATTGCACCCATATACTCTGATCTTGGTGTAATCTTTATACAAGTACCAATCCTCAGTCTTTGTGTTGTCTGAGATATGCAAGACATTCTGAACTTCATCGTTTATCTGAGGCTTAGAATTTCCACCTAACATACTTACCATAGGGTGGTAGAACTGGTCGATGAACTTCTTGAAACTAAAATTAGTGGAGTTGTGCTTGAGCAAGGGGGTCCATGCTGTGACTACCTGAGGTCTACCATCTCCATCCATCTTCTGCATGGAGAAGCCAAATTTATCCACCTGGAAGAAGATGAACAAGTATGCTAGTATCGCTGAGTATCTAAACATGCCTTCCATGCTGAAATTCATGTATTGTTCATGAATATTGTCTGCCAAGAATGTGCTAAAGTCGAACTGGTTGGTGGGATTTTCATCGGTAGAGAAGATGGATAGAAAAAACAAAATGGGTTCATCTACCCACTGATCAAAATAGTATCCTAACAAAGCACAAAGGGATGATATGACCTAGTTTCCCTTAGTGGAGAACATGGAAGATGGGTAAAGAGGATTTGTGGAGGGAAATTGAGCGGATGGGGGAAGGAAGAGCTCAAATATTTGAGCTCTTTGGGGGAAAGTCATTTTCTGGTATAATTCCATGAGAATTTCCAGGTTGAAGGGAGACGCAGAGTCAACTCGAGGAATTTGCATCATCTAGTTTATGGATTTAGGTGTGATGAGGAATAGGATCTCTCCAGATGAGGAGATGAAAACTCTTTGTTTGGGAATATAGTGGGCTTGACACTTAAGAGAGAACTCGCAAAAATGGTGGATTTGAGGGAAGAGGTAGAGGGGTAAATTGGACTCCCAGAGTCCAATTTCATCACTGTGGTCGAGGAAAACCTCCCTAAGCCACAACTGGAGGTCTGAGAAATCAAAATCGCATTTTGTATTTGCGATTAATTGGTCTTTGTCGACCAGTGGGATCTTGTCTAGGTCGACAGGAGGCGAGAGAAATGGATTCTCCTCTCCTTCTGCTTGTTTGGATTTTGGCACCATTTCTGCAACAATACCTGCAATAAAACACAATGTTAGTGGGGTCAGATGACTTTGGATGAGGACAATAGATTGTAACAAAAGAGTAAGCGGAAAATTTCTCTGGTGCGATGGGTGAATAGAGAAAATGAGGGGAATAATAGTAGTTTTTAGTAAACGGGGGTCAATTGGGCGCGAGAGACAGGTCAGCTAGATAAAGGATAGATTATCCAGTAATAAATGGCCAACTAATCACTTTGAGGGTGAGATGGCAGGTGATGGTAGCTGAGGAATATGAATGGGTGACGTGGTGGCTATCGATTGGAGGTAAAATTCATAGTAAGGGGCTTGCTACGAGTGAATGGGGGGGAAGGACTGACAACAATTATGGGACACGACTAGTTCAAGAAAAGTGGAAGGTGATGTCAAGAGGTGATGGAGGTCTGTCAGATAGCAGGAGATGATGGGACTCAAGGAAATTAGATGGTGGCCACATATAACAAGGGAGCCTCCAAAAGAGTCATATCATTCTGGACCCCCCCCCCCCTTAGCTAAAGGCAGATCAGTCAGGGGGGTCCAAAATACATCTTAGGCCATTGATCTACGCGCCTGCCTCTAAGACGCAAATCTATGTGCGCTTGTTATCATTCATTCCAGACCCCCCCAACCTCCATTAAAAGAAGAATGGATTGGGGGGTCTGGAATCCAATGCTGACCATAGATTTGAGTGCTCGATCCTAAGCCGTCCAGATGAGTGAGAGTCTTATCATCGATTCTAGACCCCCCATGGTTAAAAGTAGAATGATTGAGGGGGTTTGGAATGATCTGTCCACCATAGATCTGGGCGCCACGATCAGGACCTTTGATATGTGCAGGGAGCATAAGTGGGGAACGAAAAACACATGCACTGGGGAAAAACGTAGGATAAATGAATTTTATGGGTTTTTCCAAGGTTTTCAAGTAGACACAACCATGGGGCTCAACCAAATGATCTTCTAAGCATATGAAACATGGTGCAACATTTACATCAAGCTGGTTTTTATTGAAATGAAGCAACAATGCAACTAACCTATATTGTAACCTAGTTTCCTATGACAGTTAACCTAGATTAGACTATTGGGTTAATAATTTACTCTACCTTGGGGCTATCTGACCAGGATTATACAGTCTGGCCAGATTTATTCACTAATCTATCCTAGAACCTTTGGCTAAGATTAAACTTTTTAGCCAAACTCATTCACTACCCTATCAACATCAATTTAAAAAAGAACTTGTCCATGCTTGAAAGGTATGGACCAAGTTACTATTATTGCATGGGGATTTTATTAAATTCTTGTATGCCCTCTTTTCCTTTTCTTTTTCTTTTCTTTTCTTTATTTTTCTTTTTCTTTTCTTTCTTTTTCTTTTTCTTTTTCTTTTCTTTCCTTTTATTTTTCTTTTTCTTTTCTTTTCTTTCTTTTTCCAAATTATTTGCAAAATGAAAAATCATTTGTCAACAAAAACACTAGAGACAGATAATATCCCAGTCATCAGTTGATCCTATAACTTATAGGATGATAATAGCGACTCCACCTGGGGATGGTACTTTCCCTGTGAAGTGCCAAGAATCTTGGTTCCTACCATTCTAAAAACTTCTGCCTAGTATCCTTCGTTGATTGATTGGCTTTATTCTAAAAAAATGGAAGAACAGTGGTCAACGGCTTAGGACCTTCTCTTCGGGCTTCAACTAGCTGACCAATGTTATTCACTCAGAAAATGCAGGCGAAAAATAAAAATAAGAATGGTATGTACAATGGAGAGTGAAAACTTGAGTCTCTACTGAGGTGGCACATAATGTTTCAGCATTCTTCCATTTATAGGTCCTCCTGGCAGATCTCTCCCATCAACGTTGTTCAACAAGAAAGCATTGTTCTCCTTGAATGCTTGGATCATGTATGGTCCTCGCCACATACTGTCAAATTTCCCATGCTTTCCCTTGTCTTCATTTCTGGCGTCCCATCTTAGCACCAAATCTCCTAGGTCAAAATCATCTTCCTTGGTTCTTTTGTCAAAACTCTTCTTGATGCTTTCTTGGATTACCTGAGTCTTGTTGAAAACATCTTCCCTAGATTGTTGCAAATGGATCATCTGGTTGATCCTTATCTGTGAGTCATTTGGATCGGTGTACATCTTGAAGCAACTTCAGGACAGAGACTCCTAAGGAAGTGGGGAAAACTTCTTTTGTGCCATAGACCACCTGGTATGGTGACATACCAATTGACCTCTTGGTGGTCAGTCTGTCAGCCCACAAGGCAAACACAACTTGTTATGCCACAATTTCTTGTTTTCCTTCAACGTTTTCTTGATGATGTTTACTAGGTTTTTGTTTGAATATTCTGCCAGCCCATTCCCCTGAGGGTAGTAAGCTGTGGAATGCCCCAAATGAATGTGATACTGGTTGCAGAAATATATGAGCTTCTTCAACTGAAAATAAGTTGCATTATCAGTTATAATCTTTCTAGGACATCCAAAGCGAGACAAGATATTATTTTCAAGGAGTTTGATAATAACAGATTCAGTGGCTTGCCTGCTTGGTACTGCTTTGATCCATTTGGTAAAATAATCGGTGGCAGTGAGAATCCACCTGTGCTTTCCTAAAGAAGGGGGGTGTATCTCCCCAATGAAGTCAAGTCCCCATTGCTGGAAAGGGGCTTCAATGAAGATCGGTTTTAGGGGGAGAGGAAGGAGTTTCCTTTTGCCTTCAAACAACTGACATTGATGACATGCAGTCACTTTATGATGTAAATCAACGAACAGGATGGGCAAATAGAAACTAGCCCTGAGGATTTTGTTGGCTGTGCCCTTCTAGTTCAAATGGCCACCACATTCTCCTACATGAAATTCTTGTAACACTTTGTCAACGTTATCTTTCAATAAGCAATTTAATAGAATGCCTCCAGGATCTTTCCAATACAAATTGCTTTCCAGAATACATAATTTTAAGGCTTTCAACTTTAAAAATCTAGCTTTAGTCTTAGTCAAACCAGGGGGAGCTTGTAAATTTTGTAAAACGAATATAAGGTCTGCGTACCATGGAGAGTTGAGGAATACCTCTCTTACACTTGGAGTCACCATCTCACCCTGTTCATCTGTTGCAACTAAAAAATTAATGTCAAGAGCATGGAAGTTAGATTCAACAATTAATTTAGCAAGTCCTTGACATTTGATTAGTTTCATAGGCTTAATCTCTATGTTCTATTCTAAAATGACAACAATCCATTTTCCCCTTCTTCCATCCGGATTGTCCTGGGTCAAAATGTCTTTTACTACCGCATTCAGAACATATGCAATGGTATGAGAATGGAGAATGTAGACACTAAAATATTTTATGGTTTTTACCAAGGCAAAAGCTTGTTTCTCCATTATCTTGTAATTCAGAGCAACGTCTCTCAACACTTTACTAAAGAAAGATATGGGTTGTTCATACCCTTCACTGTTCTTTTGTAGTAAGACCACTGCTATAGTATGTTCGGAAGCGAAAGAAAAAAGATAAAAATCCTTAGTAAAATCAGGACTGATTAAGATAGGGGCCTCTGTGAGTGCTCATTTGACTTGTTCAAAAGACTGCCTGGACTCAGAGTCCCATTTTATTTTTACATCCTTTTTCAGCATATTTGTAATGTTTCTAAGGAGCTCAGCCAGATTTGGAATGAATCTTTGTAAAAATTTTATTCTCCCAATAAAAGACTGTAGTTCTTTAAGGTTTCTTGGGTGTTCTAATTTTTGTATGGCCTCGATTTTGTTGGGGTCTATTTTGATTCCGTTCTTGGATATGATGTGTCCTACTAGTTTGCCTTCCTCTAGTCCAAAAAGGATTTTCTTAGGATTTAAAGAAATCCCAAACCTTCTACATTTCTCCAAGACTCATCTGAGGTGTCGTAGATGTTCGTCATCGGATCAGGAAAACATAGTTACATCATCTAAATAGACGACAATAAACTTACCCGATTCCTCCACAAAGGTGATATCCATCGCTCTCTGGAATGTGGCTCCTGTGTTCATCAGACCAAAAGGCATTTTCACATACATGAAAGTTCCCCATGGTGTGGTGAAAGCGATTTTTTCTTGGTCATCTGGGTGGACGAGGACCTAATTGTAACCCGAGAAACCATCTAGCAAAGATATTTGACTGGATCCCACTACCATTTGAAGTATGTGGTCCATTTTTGGCAAGGGGTAATTATCTTTCAGGGAGGCCTTATTCAGATTTTGGAAATCTATGCAAAGTCTAATTTCCCCAGATTTACATGTAGGGACCAAATTAGAGACCCATTTAGAAAAACACAGTGGGACTATGATTTTGGCATCATACATTTTTTTGATTTCCTTTTCTATCAGAGGGAGCAACTTGGGATTTATCCTCCTAAGTTTCTGTCTGAACGGTTTTTGGTCTTGTTTTATTGGAATCATGTGTTGTATGATGCTGGTATCATAAGCTTTCAAATCCTCATAACCCCAGGCAAAGTCATATGAATATTCTTTGAACATCTCGATGTATTTGAGTTTTTTCTCAGGGGGCAGTGGTTTGGACAATTTTACTATCCTGAGTTTCTCATCTATCCCTATATTACAGTCTTCTACCTCTTGTCCATTGGCTTCAATTTTTGGTTTTTTGGCCACATCGTTAAAATTGAACAAGTCCTCTAAATGAACTAGGCCCCTATGCAAAACATTACCTTTCAAATGTAAAACATCAACCTCCATCTCATCATCACCTAATTCTCTTGAATCTACGCTATTTACACTATCAATTTCAAAATCAGATCTATTTACATTTTCATCTTCATTCTCTAAATCTATATTTGTACATTCAAAATCATTTTTACACTGTAGAAAGTCTTCTATTTGATCATCATTACCAAACAATTGCTAGTACTTGATATTGTCGGGAACGGTTAGCCTGGATTTTACCTCAACAGTGTATGGGCGAGTCGAGATGAAAGGAATCTTACATGTGGCTACTGACGTAGCCAATCCATCCGCAAGAATGTTTTGTCCCCTTGGCATTACCTGGAATTCAACTTCATTGAAACATCTAACGACATCAAGAACAACATTCCTATAAGCTCTAAGATGTGGGTGTTTCGTAGCATACTCACCTTTTATTTTCTTGATTATCAACTCAAAGTCACCTCTTACAATAATCTGTTTAGCACCAACTCTTTTCAAAAGCTTCAGACCAAGCATCAAGGCTTCATATTCGGTAATATTGTTAGTGCATTGGAAATTTAATTTGTAAGAATGGTTTTCTGAATACTTGTTTCTGTGATTATGTAGCCAAACTCCTTCTCCAGTGCCTTCTTTGCTCATTGCTCCATCAAAATCCATGCTCTAGAAATCTGTCGGTAATTCCTCAGTTATCACGTTTTTCATCCTTGTTACCTCAATGGTTTCTTGGCTTTCATCTTGACTAGATGTATCTTCTACCAGTTGAGTATCTTGTTCTCCCATGTCACCATCATTGTATAAGATAAAAGAATCCAAGTCGGAATGTGCAGAGTAAAGAGGATAGTTGTGTGGTTTTTCTTGGCTATTGACCATGTATTTCATCAACGTTTCTCTGTATAGCCTTATTTGTTGCCCAAAAAATGGGATAGTGGCATAAGACATGACTAGCTACATGGTACCTCTCAGCTTAGCCCCCCAAGACTGGGATAGCAACATTCCATACTTCGGAGGGATGTTTGAAACTACCACATCCATTACCATGCTCTTTGTAGGAATATAAACTAAGGTGATGCATAGGTCCTTGATCAAACCAATACATCTAACTTTATTGGAGTTGAATGAGTGTAAATCCTTGTAAGGTATGGTGACCTCCAGTCCTAATTTCTCCATTACTTCTTTAGGCATCAGATTGTGGGAAGCCCCCGAATCCAACATAGCGTTATACAAGATCAGGTCATGTATGTTTATACTGATGTAAAAAGGAGAAACATCACCAATATCATCTCGACCATCTACTTCAAGTCCGAACAGAAGTTCAGGTTGATCATCAGTAAGGTTCACAGTGTCTGAATGATTTGTTGATCCAATGGTTAAGGCCTTCGTGCCTATGTCAGGTTCAATGCTCAGTTCTTTAATCACCTACGAACGATAAACGTCTTTGTTCATCAACTCTGAAAGTAGGATGGGAATTTTTACTTTGGCTAATTCCCCTTCAAGGCTGAAAGGTGTAGGAGCTCTGCCTTGGCTCATCAATTCTGGTTTGTCCACCACACTCTTTTGGCCAGAAGTACTTGGTGGATTAATAGGTGAAAGCTCGGGCTGTGAAAATATTTTCAGAATAGTAAGGTTTTTCTTCGCAGGAACTTTGGAAGTACTCTTCTCTAGAATCTTCTTAGCAGATGGCTCAGAGGCCTTCTTTGTTTTGACTACCTTCTTCGTTTCAATCGTCTTTTTCGGGGAACTCCCTTCTATCCTTTCACTCCGCAGATTATACTGTCAGTGTACCTCCAAAATGGAATTTTCGAATGCATGTTGTTCTTCATCTTCAACTTCTTCACTTACCTTTGTTTGATTGAGAAGAAAAAGTTCTTGCTCTTCTTGGGTAAGGAAAATAACTTCGTTATCGTGAATGCCCATGAGATTTATGTGAGTATCCTCCAGTTCTTCGATTACTTCCTCCCCTTCATCAACATAATTTTATTGTAGGGGAGGTTTGATCTGCTGATCCGGACCTCTCTACTCTCTCTGATCCCTAGGATCTCTCTGTCTGATTTGAGAAGGGTTTCTCCTGAAGTTAGGATTCCGAACCCGAGGAGCAGGTGGGTTATCTCTTGGAGGATTTCTGTCTGAGACAGTAAGTATTTTCATCATTCTTTCCATTGCCCTGGCCAAAGAATCCAATTTTGAATCTGAGGTTGATGTTAAAGGTTCTTATTTGATTGTAACTCTCCTCTCTGACCTCTGGCGTGCCCCTTTTGCCAACAAATTGGGCTCCACACTTATAAAACTTTTCTGCATGTCTTCCAGGGTGGTAGAATTTCTTTCCCTTAGTTGGTATGACATGTCAGCGTCAAATCCATAATGGAATTTTATCAAGGACAAACCTTGTGGAGGTTTGATTTCAGCTGGGATTGGGTTGTATAGGTTATTGAAATGAGTGCATTAATATTGCACTGTCTCACCTTGATTTCTTCTGATATTTTCATATTCTGAAAAAATTTGTAGAGGGATTTTCTTTACCTCCCATTTGCCTAGAAAACTCCTTTGGAATGCGGTATGGTCAAGGACTGAGGTGGAATGCAACCCTTTGTACAATTTTTTAGCGTCACCTATCAAACTTTGGGCAAACAATCTCATTTGAATGTTAGCTTCGTGAACTTCATGAAGATCATAATAATCATTCATTTTATCAACATGTTGTTGTGCACTCAAAGGTCCTGTCACATCAAATTGTGGAAGTCTCGTTTGGTAGTCCTGGGGCATGGCATGAAGAGGTGGAGTCAACACCAGGGGAGAATATTGAGATGCCATGATGTGTGGAGGAGATGGGATAAAAGACTGGATTATCGGTGAGGTAGTAACTGATGACGAGGACGAGGAGGGACTGGATAACACTCAGTGATTTGTGGTTTTGCGGTGGGAGACAAAACTTCAGGGGTTCGGGGTTGTAAAACGGTTAGGTCGAAAATGATTCCAGTCGCAAAACTATCGGACCATGTTCTAACCAGGCTCTGTTGGGAAAAGGTGTCAAAGTCAGGGTTTTGAAAGGTAACAAGCTCTCCTGAGAAGGAAAAGGATTTATGAAAGGGAGTATGATTTATTGCGCCTTTAGCTATGGTCTTTTTCCTGAACAAATGTTCTAGGTTATCTGTCATTATCGCAGGTTCCAGGTCTGGATGAGATCGAGTATAAAATTTCTTGGGAGCCAGATTTCTTTTTGATTTTTTATATAGATATTTTTTTAGTTTTATGAGTTCGAATATAATATGTACAAATCTAATCAACCTCTAAACATTACTTTCTTCTCAAATT
>JASDQU010372990.1:37583-54629 GCA_032191745.1 Picea mariana
ACAATGGATTGTAATGAAGGAGTAAGTGGTAAATTTCTCTATTGCGATGGGTGAATAGCAAAAATGAGGAGAATAATGGTAGTTTTAAGTAAACGGGGGTTGGTTGGGCATAGAATATAGGTCAGTTGGATAACGAATATATTATCCAGTAATAAATGGCCAATGAATCACTTTGAGGGTGAGATGGAAGGTGATGGTGGATGAGGAATATGGATGGGTGACGTGCTGGCTATCGATTAGAGGTAAAATTCATAGTAAGGGGCTTGCCACGAGTGAATGGGGGGGAAGGACTGACAGCAGTTATGGGACACGACTAGTTCGAGAAAAGTGGAAGGTGATGTCAAGCGGTGATGAAGGTCTATCAGACAGAAGAAGATGATGGGACATGGGGCAATTAGATGGCAGCCACTTATAACAAGGGACCTGCCAAAGGAGTAATACCTTTTCAGACCCCCCCCCCCCTCAGGTAAAGGTAGATCAGTCCAGGGGGTTTGAAATACATCTTGGGCCGTTGATTTACATGCTTGCCTATGAGCCGCAGATCTATGCGCGCTTGTTATCATTCATTCTGGACCCCCCTACCCTCCATTAAAATCAAAATGGATGGGGGGGGGGTCCAGAATCCAATGCTGACAGTAGATTTGAGCGCTCGATCCTGAGTCGTCCAGATGAGAGAGATTCTTATCATCGATTATGGAACCCCCTCGATTAAAAGAAGAATGGTTAGGGGGGTATGGAATGATCTTTCCACCATAGATCTAGGTTCCATGATCATGACCTTTGATATGTGCAGGGAGCATAAGTGGGGAGCGAAAAACACATGCGTCGGGGAAAAACTTAGGATAAATTCATTTTATGGGTTTTTCCAGGGCTTTCAAGTAGACACCACCATGGGGCTCGACCAAACGATCTTCTAAGCATATGAAACATGGTGCAACATTTACATCAAGCTAGTTTTTATTGAAATGAAGAAAAAATGCAACTAACATATATTCTAACTTAGTTTCCAATGACAGTTAAACTAGATTAGACTGTTGGGTTAAGAATTTACTCTAACTTGGGGCTATCTGACCAGGATTAGACAATCTGGCCAAATTTATTCACTAATCTATCCTAGACCCTTTGTCTAAGATTAAACTGTTTAGCCAAACCATTCACTACCCTATCAACATCAATTTAAAAAATAACTTGGCCATGCTTGAAAGGTATGGACCGAGTTACTATTATTGCATGGGGATTTTATTAAATTCTTTTATGCCCTCTTTTCTTTCTCTTTTTCTTTTCTTTTCTTTATTTTTCTTTTTATTTTCTTTCTTTTTCTTTTTCTTTTTCTTTTCTTTTCTTTCTTTTTCCAAATTATTTGCAAAATAAAAAATCATTTGTCAACAAAAACACTAGAGACAAATAATATCCCAGTCACCAATTGATCCTATAACTTATAGGATGATAACAGATTCCATTCAGAATCCGCATGCATGCTAAAACAAATAGATATGATGTCTCAGATACTTCAGCAAAACAAACTTGGAGACTGCATCCCCGAGGGTGAAAAGAAGAAGAATCTAGAAGATCTAAATTCCAAGAAAGGCAATTCTCTCCATGCCTTGATTGCAATCAACTCCTCTCTCGATGCTTGGATCGTAGATTCAGGAGCATCACATCACACGACTACCTCAGAAGAAGTCTATTCTTTCTTGTATGCATGCAAAGTTCCTCCTATTCTGATGGGGGGAAACTCTTCTGTCGAAGTCACCGACAAAGGAAGGATTGAACTCACCAACGGAAGCTTCGAGAATGTGTTGCATGTTCCAAAGCTTTCTATCAACCTTATCTTTGTGTATCAAATGATGAATTCCAGCACTTGAAAGAAGGTCATATTCACACCAAATGCTTTGGACATCTATGACATGCAAACTAGCTCCAATGTTTCTACCAGTGAGGTAAATCATCAGTCTATATTGTATACATTTTCTGAATTCATTGAACTTGATTCTTCTTTACTACTTACTCATGCTGATGAAAGTAGTAGGATATGGCACGAAAGGTTTCGACATTTGAATTTCAGATACATGCAACAGCTTAGCAAGCATAGATTAGTTGATGGTCTACCAGACATCCTCTTCTCCAAGGGAGTATGTGAGGGATGTGTTCTCAAAAAACACCCTCATGAGAAATTTGACAAAGGAAAGTCTCAACGAGCTTCTGCACCTTTAGATATGATCCAGAGTGATCTCATGGGTCTTTTTCCACATCCATTGATCAACAAAGTGAGGTTTGTTCTCATTTTTGTTGATGATTTCTCATGTTTTACTTGGATCTACTTTCTGAGGAAAAAATCTGAGATCTTTCAACACCTTAAAGATTTCAAAGCTTTGGTTGAGACATAGTCTGAAAAGAAGATCAAATTCCTCCAAACTGATAATGGGGGAGAGTATGTGAATCATGAGATTCATAATCTTTTCCATGAGGTAGGGATTCAGTTGCTACATATAGTTCCCTACACTCCGCAACAAAGTGAAGTTGTTGAGTGGAAAAATAGATCTCTAAAGGAGATGACATATTGCATGTTGCATGCAAAGTCACTACCACAAAGACTATGGGCTGAAGCAATTAACTATGAAACATACATCCAAAATAGATCTCCTCATAGATCTGTCAAGGATAATACCCCCTATGAGGCTTAGAGTGGCCTCAAACCAGAAGTGGCCCACTTTCACATTTTTGGTTCACGTGCATGGGCAGGGATTCCCTCTGAAAAGAGGAAGGCACTTGATCTACAGAGAACTGAGTGCATTTTTGTTGGATACACCAATGGTGTGAAGGGATATCGACTTATTGATCTTTCCTTAGAGTGACTCATCATTGAGCGTAGTGTCCAATTCAAGGAAAGTGTCTCGCATGTACCTCAACAGTTGCATGCAAACACCTTCACTCTTCCACCTGTCCAAGATGATGAGCATGCACATGCTAGCTCTTCTTTAGATGAGATTTCTGATTCAGAGGAATTAGATGATTCATATTCAGAGTCAGTAAAGTCAAATGCAGAGTCAGAGCATCCAGATGCATTTGCAGAGCTAGAGCATAGGCCTAAGTGGGCATATACTATTCTTCAGGATGTAGGGGATCTCGTTGGTGATACAACCGATACTAGGAGAACTCGATCTGATTTCGAAGAGCCTCCTATTGCACTCACTTCCACTAAACCATTTCCTTCTAGGCATCTTTTCTTGGTTCAGTCTTCAGATCCATAGTCTTATGGCAAGGCTGCTGGAAATCCCTTTTGGGAATCCACCATGCAGGAGGAGTAAAACTCCCTCCTCGACAACAAGACTAGGGATCTGGTTCCCCTTCCTTCTGGGAGGAAGCTTGCCATATGCAGATGGGTCTACAGGACCAAGAGCGTAGCAGATGGACAGATCATCAGATACAAAGATAGGCTTGTCGCCAAAGGCTTTCAACAGGTTCATTGTATTGACTATGATGAGACCTTCGATCCAATAGCAAATATGGATTCCATTTGATCGACCCTTTCCATTGCGACAACCAAGGGATGGGAAGTCTATCATATGGATGTGAAGAATTCATTTCTTCATGGTGAGCTCTGTGAGGACATCTACATGGAGTAGCCCCAAGGATTTATGCAGGACTCATCTTTGGTCTGTTGACTGAAGAAGTCACTTTATGGCCTCAAGTAGGCTCTAAGGGCATGGTATTCCAAGATGGACTCCTACCTGTTGTCACAAAACTTTGTACATTGTAAATTAGACCCAAATGTATACATGCTTAGGATGACTGATTCACTTCTACTTTTAGTTCTGTATGTCAATGATTTGTTGATCACCGGTTGCTTGACTTTAGCGATAGCTGCAGTCAAGAGGATTCTTCATGACAAGTTTTTGATGACAGACATGGGTCCACTACACTTCTTCCTTGGACTTGAGATTAGTCAATATGCATCAGGCATCAAATTTTCTCAAGCCAAGTATGCATGAGATCTCCATGAGAGATTTCACATGATAGACTGCAAGTCTGCTCCGACTCCTTTCCTATCAGGAGTCAAACTTGAGGATGGCAGGGAGACTCCACTAGTTGACAACACACTGTACAGACAGCTAGTGGGGAGCTTGTTGTATCTCACACACTCCAGACTAGACCTCTCATATGCAGTTAGCGCAGTTTCCATGTTCATGCAGGAGCCGCATGAGCTACATTGGAAAGTTGCAAAGCGTATCCTTCAATACGTATAGGGCACCATCACCTTTGGGATTCATTATGGAACAGACTCTACATTATATCTCATTGGGTTTATTGATTCTGATTGGGCTAGCGATAGCATTGATTGTAAGTCCACATCTGGTTACTCACTCAATCTTGGTTCCGAGCCTATCTGTTGTTCGAGCAAGAAGCAAGCTGACATTGCTCTCTCTTCAGCCGAGAAAATGTATAGACGGGTAGTTAACATAACCATTCAGGCTATGTAGCTACAACATTTTCTCACTGAGTTGGTCATTCAGTTTCATCGACCAATCGTCATCTGGTGTGACAACCAGAGAACTATAAAGTTCTACAAAGATCCAGTTCATAGGCAACGGACGAAGCACATCGAGATCCACATGCACTACATTCGGGACTTAGTACACGAGGGGATCATCGACTTATAGTTTTTTCCTTCAGCAAAACAAACGACCGACATTTTCACCAAGACCTTCACTAAGAAGAAATTCCATTCTCTATGAGGTCGTCTTGGAGTGAAGGACATAGTTGCCTAGCAACTGTAGTTCTTATTTTTACATACATTGTACCTTGAGGGGGGGGTTTTCCCATAATGTTTTCCCTCTTTCCTGACTTTATTTTCAGTGTATCTTTTGTACTTAGGTACCTAACATGGCCTCATTGCCGGGACCCAATCTTTATTTTCACCATAGTGATGTTCAGGGGGGGTGCTGGAGTTACTTCACACACACACCTAGCATTTATTTTTCCTAAGGTTTTTATTTTTTTATTAGTCATTATCCAATCTCCTATATTTTAGGAGAGAATATTCCACCTGGAGAATATTCTCTTTTAGTTCACACTTCAGTTTGACTAGTTGAGTTGAGTTTAGATGTTGCATTCAGATCATCACCATGCTAATTTGACCTTGCCTTGGTATCATCACCAAAGTGGTGCATTAGCCTTGATTCCTTGAGTTAACTCCTCACTACTTTTTGTTCAGTCAGTTAATTGAGGACTAGTTGACTAGTTAACTCAACTAGGTGGCAGTTCACTCCCGTAACTGCCTGAGAGACTAGAATAGGTGGCAGTTCACTCCCGTAACTATTCTTGTGTGTCCATATCACTCTAGACCAACACTATGGTGACTTGGTTCACCTCAAGTCGAACTCATTGAGCTATAGAGAGTATATCATGTGTAAATTATTCATTATTCATAATGGTTAATGAGAATTCTTTCCATTCTTTCTCTCCTTCTTCTTATTTTTCAATTCTCTCTACAAATGTGTGTATCATTGTTTAGCTAAATCTATTCTCTGCAGGTCACCACATTTACATCATTTGTTTGATTTTGTGAAAACCCAAAATTAATATTTTTCTCCTCTCCATCAACTTGAAGCTTCTAGAATTTTAAGATCATGTTTGAAAGGAAAATATAAACAATATTTGTTTAGAAATTATAGTTAGTTTAAATTCATTTTAATTTTATTGTTCTATATTTTGTTTCATTTACAATTTTTAGGTTATTAATTTGGTTTCTTTTTGTTTCACATGTTTCTATTATCAATTACTTGGTATAGATGTGATCATGGTTTGATTTTATTATCTAAATACGTTCAAGATAATTGATCCAAAAATAATATTGGATTGCTGCAAATAATTTATGAGCAACAACATATAAGATTTGGAAAGGCATTCAAGAACAAAGAAATGATTTTGTGGGACTGATTGCAACCAAACCGTAAAAACTCTAAAGAAACTGTTGAAAACCCATCTGCACAGTGGACCCATTTAGCTTACATGTGTGATAATTCCCAAACAAATTCACGTTTTGAGAGATATTGTTGTCTCTTTACAAGGAAAATGTTAGGTGGAGGAAATTATTAGTGATGTCGAGGTTGTTCATTCATGGCATAAATATATGAGAATATTCATAGCCCTAGGGGGCCAAGAAATTGAGAGGAGGATTTGTATTCTTTCTTTTTTTTGTATATTATTTCTTTTGTAAAAAAAATTATTTTCAAATGGAGTAACGAATTGTTGTAATTTTGGGAGAATGGACAAGTACTTTCGAAGAAGAATATGAAATTCCAGATTTCTTAATGGATTTTCTCCTGTGAGTAAAATGGTTTTGTTTTCATTATAATATCTTCATATTCTTTGAATAATTGATTATGCATTGATTTAAGTTAGTTATAGTCTTTTTTATCAATACATGGTTAATTGTTATCATTTATGTATTAATTTTTTCAATCTTTAAGAGTCCATTATTCCAATTATCTTGATCTTGGCGATTGTATTATTTTGATACAAATCTTGTATTATATTGAGTTTATTCATGTAATTAAGATTTGTAAATATATATTTTTTCAATTGAGATTTTTCTTATTGATGATTAATCTATTATATCTTCACTAAGGATCATGGTTTGAAAGTTGTTCTTTCTACATTTTAAATAAGATTTAAATTGTGATTCAAAGTGATTTTTATCCTGACACTATCAAAATATTAGAATTATACTATCTTCTGCTATAGATTTCTCTTAATAGACAGGCTGTTGGAGCAACGTTATACATGACAACCAAAATTTCTCTTTAAATACTGGCCAATTACTCGTCTGGGCAATTCTTCTTGGACCATATGATGGACATATATTTTTGAAACTATATGGGAAAGTAGTTTACTCTTTGGATTTCGTCCCGTCTTCTTTTTTACATTGTCTTCTGATATAATTTCTAGGTGTGAAATGCTATATGTATCGAGCTATCTTTAGTCTATTCTGCACATAATATTTTATATCATGATTTTCCTTATGTTGGTCATTATCTTTTTGGTTCAATTTATATATGTGATTGATCATTTATTTAAGTATTTTGAGTTTACGTCTGATGTTAGATAGTTGATAAAACCATTACCGAGAATTGTAATTTCTTTCGTTCTCAGTTATTTGACATTTCAAGGTCACGTGATATATAATTATGTGTCTTTATGTTTTCATAAACAGACTCCAAAATATGAAACACTTCCTTGAATTTATTCAGAAAGTATTATGCTTGCTTCTGTCATAGGTTTTCACTTGACACAGGACAAGAGGGAATCACACAAATGCATAGAGATGAATTTAATTTATTATTGTTGATCGTCTAGAGGTTAGTTAGTCTATTATTTATTTAATTTGTTTATATGTGAATGAATAGTAATTGCATTATTTAAACGTTAACTTTTTTTTGTCTATTTTCATTATATCATTTACAATCATATTCATTCTTTGTTTACTAGTTTGATATTTAGAATATTAGAATAATTTTATTTATTTTTAATTTCATTTAGATCCATTATCTTAAACAATTACTTTCACAAGGCTTTGCTCAAACATTGTAAACTGTATATAACCATTGTACATGAACACTATTAGTTAAGAATTTGTAATTAAAGTGTTGATGGATAGAGTTGTATCTTTAGTTAATCCTCATCTTTTAGTTATTTTAGGATCTTAGTTGGAAAAGAGATCCACAAAACCCGTCAGAGTAGATTATACCAACCAGATTGGGTTAAATAGACAACCTAAGATTGGATCTACCCTTCTCGTTAAGGGTGTTCCATAAACGTTTGTCAACAAATGGCACTAGAAGGAGGGCCATCTAACAATATGGCCTTGTAGGAGTCTTTGTTTTGAATGTATTTAATTCCCCATGGCTCCTCAAATCACTGTGTTGGAACATGCTTTCCACTTATCATTACCTGATATTCCCAACGAGACAGTCTCTCACTTGTCCAAACTCACCTTTGAAGGTAGGGGGGATGTATTTGCAAAATACCATCTTAACAAGTTTTTGTGTAAATGCATCAAGCATGATATTTATGATTTAAAGGTTTTATGTAAAATATTCACTTTTACTTTTAGGGGTTAGATTAAACATTGGTTTGAGTGTTTTCCAGCATATCACATTATTTATTGGTTTCAATTTGAAGAGGAATTTTTAGATTCTTTTGAAACATATAATTACAATTGAGTATGTGAAGAATTTCAGACACTACTAATCAATGATGATTCATCTCCCAAAGGATTTTCAACAAGAATCCATCATGTTCTCTATAAATTTAATATTTATGACATGTCATTTGTACTAAATCTCCTCTATGATGCTTGTTCCCCTTTCATCCAGTCATATTCAATCATGAATGATGAATCAATTACAAATCCTATGACTCAATTGTGAGAATAATTTTGTTTGCAGGATGAGAGGAATCCATCCGAAAATTTTGGACAAGTAAGGGAGGTAGAATCTATTGAAAATGTTCTTACTGACAATCAAATTGGTTTTTCCTCTGAGTCATTGTATATTCAGTCCTCGACCATCATGGAAGAACATTTGATGTTGGGTCAAGATGAATGTCCATATTATTCTAACTATTTCTTAAATTAGTACTTAAATTCAATTATTGAAGAACACTTAGGTGATAAAAATGATATTAAGCATTCTAACATTCCTATGAAACTGATTAGAGATGTAAATCTGAAGTTTGAAGAAAAAACCTTAAACTTTCATCCACAAATCATACCTTATCCACAAGAAAGATGAGATGTTTGTCATGGAAGTTTTGAATTGTCTATCATACATGAGGCAAATTTATATGATCATATTATCTTGAAGGATTTATCACCAAAACAAAGTGAATGTTTTAAGGAAAGTAAAGAGGAATGTCTTGAGAATACCATTGTTAAATATCATAGCTCAATATATTATTTTCATGTGCTCATTTCTTATTCATTTTACTCTCTATATATTGATCTCTTATTAGATTTTGGTGGACATGATACTTTACCCATAGTATCTTAGTCTTTTCCATCACAATAAAATCCTTTCGATGTGCCAAAATTTGGTGAAATTAATTCTGAACATAAAATTTATGAAGTCAGATTTGACGCTCTTTCACTTTCATCACTTGCATGGAAAAAAGACATGTTGCAAGATGATTTTACATGATTTATTTTTTAAAATTCCAATGCACTCATTCTTATGGAGATCAAATATTCTACATTGCATATTCATTCTTTGGTTAGTTTAAATTTTAATAATTATGCTTCACGTTTTGAAACAGTCCATTTCATCAGAGGAGGTGTTCAAACCAATAATCTGATTGATGTCATGAATCCTCTTAGGATGTGTTCCCCATTGAAAAATCTAGTTCATCGAAGTCATAGTTTGCATCCTAATTTTTATGACAGGATATTAGAATGGCTTGAAGATTCGTATCTAAAAAATCTTCAGAATAAAGATAAAGTTGTGCTTGATTTGTTTCTACCTAAATATCTAGGGAGTAAGCATGACATGATTTTTTTAGATTCTCTATATAAATAAATTGATGAACACTTGGAGAATTGTCAGAAGAATGGGGCACTTCGGGCTTGGTTGATGGTTATGTTAGGTCCCCATAATATTGACAAGTTTTCCAAAATTACTTACATTCTTCCATGCCATTATGAACCATATCAGGGAAAGATTTCAAAATGGTTGGAGGATTCATACATCAAGAAGTTTCAAAAGAATGGTAAGGTCGTGCTTGATTTGTTTTTAACTGAATATATAGGAGGTAATCATAACATATTTCTTTTGTATCTGCAAATACCACATTATTTTATTTTGATTTTCTACTTCCTATACCTTGCATGATTGAAGATTCTCTTGTGGATGCACTGGAAATATGACTTTACTTAGCATTTTGATCTATGTAGAAGTTAGAGTAGGTGTAGGAATAAATTCATTTTGGGTTTTTCTTTCCTTTTAATTTTTTTTCCTTTGAATAATGTAGTTATGAAGGCACATGAATATGAAAAGAGAACCATCATCTGAATGTTGTCAGGGAAGTTTTCTTTCAATTCCTCTCTTTTTCCTTTTCATAGTTGTCTTGACTAAATGTTTCTTTTTTGAAACTTGGCATCTTCATGCAATGATTTGAGATATTATGAAACATTAATAAAAATATTAGGGTTTTGATATTTAATTCACATTAGTTTTACCCTAACAAACATAACTTACCACTGCATGCAATTGCACTCATCTTGGTTAAGGATTTTTTTGTGACTTTTAATAATAAGCTTGGTCAAAATGATGTATCATGCATCACCATATTAAGAAAATAACCTCCCTATATGCAAAACTATGAAATTTGTAGTTCTTCCTTTTGATCCTCATTCTCTATGAGAGGTTGTTCTTGTTTTGTTTTTGGTCAAACTTTATTTTTTATTTTTTATGTACTTCTGATTTTGAATTCCATTAATAAAATTTGATTTGGTTTGTTGTGTGTGTTTTGTTTTCTTTGATTGATTTCAATGAGTTTTCATCTTGTCTATATTTTTGAATTAGTATATTTCTTATCAAAGAGAGATTGTCGAACGAAGCATTCATTTTAAGACTTGTGTTTTTCAAGAAATTCGAAATAGTTCAAAGAGATCATGATATTAAGATATAACTCAGAAAATTGATTTTTAAGTCAATTGTCACTTTCGTTTTGTCCTAAAATTTTCTTTGCAAGAGTATTACACCAGAGATGTGGTTTAAACATTTGAGAATTACGATGATCTTTAAACTTTTATGTCATCCATATTATTAAGGAATCACTTTTAAGTGTTTCCCCATTCTCTATATGATTTCTTAAATGAAATCTAAAATCTCTAAACCATGATAAAACTTCCAGTTTTGAAAGAAAATAAATAAAGTATTCACCTGTATTGCAATTAACCTCCGGTGTTACCTCTCTCTCTTTGTAATCAATAAATATATATTTTCATTATTATTTAAAAGTGGCATAATAGGGTTGAAAGCACTTAAGTGTGGGAAGTGTGTGTAAACCCGTCAGGGTGCTCAACAGGCTCGCTGGCAATGGGTAAATGCACACATGATACCAAGAAAACTTTATCACGATACTAAACATGCCTATTGGAAACGAATCGATGTCAATTTGAGAGGTAGCAGGTATATGCTTTTAAATTAAATTTTATGGAAGTATACAAAATGTGAATACAACTATTGGATGAGATTAAAGCATTTGAGTGGGTAAAATGACATCTCTATTGAGGCTATGGATGCCTGCTGGAAAAAGTGGCTCTATCAATGGTATTGAAGTCCTTTTATAAATATCATGACTCTTTTATTAAGACATTATTTTAGGTTGTAATCCCCTGCAAAGAAAATTCTATTGTCTGGTTATGACATTAAGCTTATCCTAATAGTATATGGTCTCAAAGTGAATTTATTTTAGGGAGTGTAATCCTTTTTCAAGTCTTAATATTTTCTTCCTGAGATGAAATCTTACCAAATCAGAGAGAAATGATTCTCCCAGTGAGTCACCATTTCTTGGGCCCCGACAACACCCTTCTTCATTTTTAATCAAAATCTAGGGTCCCTCGAAATTTTACTTGGACTCTTCAAGTTTGTTTTTCCCTTTGACTTGATTGGATTAGTATTGGTTTGTTTTTTTTCAGGTTGGTTTGAGTTCAAATTATTTTCTTTTTCTTGGTTTGAATTTCACGAAATTCAAATGCCATTTCATTTTTCTTTCTACATAGTTTTGATGTTGATGGACGAGGTTCATAATTTGGGAGTTTGTTATTACCTCTTCCTTATTGAATTTATCTACTACAATCATGGCTTGGTTGAAGACATGTATTAATAACAATGATTTAAAAATAAGAACATTTATTGTGACACATATTTTCTATGACATTTGTTCACATTTGATCAAAATTTGAATGAGGGATAGACGAACATATAAATATTAATTTAAACGAAAACATTAATTTTTATTCATTGTTTACTTTCGTTTAAATTATGATTATGTTTTCATCTTTTTCTCATTAGCAATATTTTTCACAAAATCGTTTGCTAAGTTTAATTAATTAAATACTATTTTCAGTTTGCATCTCATTTCAAAATAAAAATAAAAATAAAAAAGAATTATCTATCATTTGTTTGATTTTGTGAAAACCCAAATCTAATATTTTTCTCCTCTCCATCAGCTTGAAGCTTCTAGAATTTTAATATCATATTTGAAAGGAAAATATAAACAATATATGTTCAGAACTTATAGTTAACTTAAATTCATTTTAATTTTATTGTTCTAGATTTTGTTTTATTCACAATTTTTAGGTTATTAATTTGGTTTATTTTTGTTTCTTAGGTTTATATTATCATTTATTTGGTATGGATCTGATCATGGATTGATTTTATTATCTAAATACGTTCAGGATGATTGATCCAAAAATAATATTGGATCATTGCAAATAATTTGTGAGCAACAACAAATAAGATTTGGAAATGCGTTCAAGAACATACAAATGATTTTACGAGATTGATTGCATCCAAACCGTAAGGAAATCTAAAGAAACAGTTGAAAACCCATCTGCATAATGGACCCATTTAGCTTACATGTAGGATCTTTCCCAAACAAATGCATGATTTGAGAGATAATGTTTTCTATTTATGAGGAAAATTCCAGGTCATGAAAACTATTAGTGATGCCCAGACTGTTCATTCATGACATAAATATATGAGAAAGTTCAGAGCCCTAGGGGGTGAATAAATTGAGTGGAGTATTTTTATCCTTTATTTTTTTTGTATATTATTTCTTTTATAACCATTTTTCTTTTCAAATGGATTAATGGATGGTTGGAATTCTAGGATAATGGATGAGTACTTTCGAAGAAGAATATGAAATTTCAGATTGCTTAATGGCTTTTGTCTTGAGAAAAATGGTTTTTTTTTTCATTAGAATATCTTCATATTCTTTGAATAATTGATTATGCATTGATTTAAATTAGATTTAGTTTGTTTTATCAATACATGGCTAATTGTTATCATTTATGTATTAATTTTTTCAATATTTAAGATTCCATTATTCCCATTATCTTGATCTTGGTGATTGTATTATTTTGATACAAATCTTGTATTATATTGAGTTTATTCATGTAATTGAGATTTGTAAAGATATAATTGTTCAATTGATATTTTTCTTATTGGTGATTAATCTATTATATATTCACTAAGGATCATGATTTGAAAGTTATTCTTTCTACATTTTAAATAAGATTTAAATTGTCAGTCAAAGTGATTTTTATCTTGACACTGTCAAAATCTTAGAATTATACAACCTTATGCTATAGATTTCTCTTAACAAACAGGTTGTTTGAGTAGCATTATATAGGACAACCAAAAGTTCTCTTCAAATATTGACCAATTACTCGTCTATGCAATTTTTCCTGGACCATATAATGGACATATTGATGCAGTCCCCCTATCCCTCCTCGGGGCTGCACGACATCCTAGTCAGGATCTCCAAATTCTAGAGCCAGAGCGGCTTTCCTGATTCCGAATTGGAACCTCTAACACTTAGTCCAGAAACTCTTGTCTATATTTTACCTGTGCAATCTAGTTTTAAGCATGCCCCCCACTCCATGTGACCACAGGCATGTGACCACCAACTATACCATAGAGCAATTCAAGATTCTCCAAGTTACGAGAGCCAAAATCATGAAGACCAAGATCTATAGTCTAGATCTCCCTTCGATCAATGACAATGATCAATTCAACATTTCATGTTTCATGAGTTCGCCCCTCATGAGATTTGTTTGTTCCTCCAAGTCATGAAAGATGAAACACTTCCCTATTGTGGAACGACGGCTATAAGCCTCCAAGATCTAACAACCTGAATCCTTTCGGGATTTCATAGGTCAAGAGTCCTGACTCTTACCTTTTGTATCCTTGGTTGCCGAAATCCGAAATACCCCCACATCGTTGATCAACAGTTCTAAGTCTTTGAAGATCCGATGGCCTAAATCCTTTCGGAGTTTCCTGGGTCAAGAGTCCTTTCTCTCACCCCTTCTAGTCTCGGTAGCTGAAAACCTAAAATGGGATCAATGACCCAAATCTATTGGGGTCCAACGGCTACTATTCCCCTTGAGGGTTGAGCATTGAAAGGTATCCCCTCTAACCTACTCGCAACTCCTCTCGATCTAATGTCTCGCGGGATTTTGTGTCCCTCCTTAAAATCTCTCCACCATCCGTTTCAGGTCCTCATGGGTATTTCCTCTTGGGCATACACAACATTGAAATTTGTGTGCCTATCTCACCTTAGACGACCACTGACCATTCACCACAATCTAATGGTCAACGATGCTCCCCCTCTTGAGCTTTTTAATCTTTTAGACTTAGAAGAATTTTCTAAGTCCTCGAAGGTTTTGGCCTTCGCTTGTCCTGGGAAATGGATTCCTACATTTCGACAACACTTTCCCAGAGTGTTATTCCTCTTGAGATTCGTCTGGTGCATACTTCAATTTCCCATGCACTCCTTGCATCTAAGGTATCTCGATAAATCATATGAAAGGGATTTATTAGAAAGAAATTCCCCCTCCTCCAACCTCCCTGCGTTCCCTTTTGGCTCAATGCACACCTTGCAGAGATTTAAATGAAGAGAAACAATTGAAATTGAAAAAATAACATTCATAGTTTCCTACACTCCCACAAAGATTCATTCACTTTCTCATAAGAACAGAAATATCAGGAAATTGCAAACACTGTGTTGGACCCTAACAACTCCCCCTAATTTTTTTACAAAATTTAAAGGGCCTCCTGTTAGAATCTTGATAATTATAATGAGCTAAAGAATCAACCTTTTCAAATAGTTCCATACCTTGGCTTGCTTTGAGACAAACTTAAGACATTCACTATAGTATGAGACATTCATTACAAGAGTATATATCAAAATTTAGAAACGTGCATAGAAATCTCAATTTAAACAAAAACGTTAATTTTTATCAACTGTTTACTTTCGTTTAAATTATGATTATGTGTTCTTTATTTTACTCATTAGCAAGTTTGACTATTTTGAATAATGGGTTCAATGCTTCATCAAATAATATCTTGGTTGGTTTCTCATTTACATGAAATCATTTGGTGATATTAATTAATTCAATTCTTTTTTCATTTTGCATCTCATTTCAAAATAATAATAATAAAATAATTATCTCTCATTTGTTTGAATTTGTAAAAAACCAAAAATAATATTTTTCTCTTCTCCATTAACTTTAAGCTTCTAGAATTTTAAGATCATATTTGAGAGCAAATTATAAACAATGTTTGTTTATAAGTTATAGTTAATTCAAATTCATTTTTTATTTTTCTAGATTTTGTTTTATTCACAATTTTTAGGTTATTAATTTAGGTTTCTTTTTGTTTCATAGGTTTCTATTATCAAATATTTGATACGGATCTGATAATGGCTTAATTTAATTATCCAAATACGTTCAAGATGATTGAACCAAAAATAATTTTGGATTGCTACAAAATTTTTTATGAGCAACAACAGATAAAATTTGGAAAGGTGTCAAGATCAGAAAGACGATTTTTCAAAACTGATTGCAGCCAACCCGTGAGTAATTTAAAGAAACAGTTGAAAACCCAGAACCAAAATGGACCCATTTAGCTTCCTCTTAGATATTTTCCCAAAAAAATGCACGATTTGAGATATATTGATGTCTTTTCACGAGGCAAATTTCAGGTGGTGAAAATTAATAGTGACGCCTAGACTGTTCATTCATTGTATAAATATATGAGAAAGTTCAGAGCTAAGGGGATCCAAGAATTGGAGAGGAGTATTTGTATCCTTTCTCTTTTGTATATTATATCTTTTGTAAAAAAATTATTTCTTTTCAAATGGAGTAATGGATGGCTGGAATCTTTGGGAGAATGGACGAGTATTTTCAAAGAAGAATATGGAATTCCAGGTTTCTTAATGGCTTTTGTCATATGAGTAAAATGGTTTTATTTTCATTATAATATCTTCATATTATTTGAATAATTAATTATGTGTTGATTTAAATAGGTTTAGTCTTTTTTATCAATACATGGTTAATTATTATTATTTATGTATTAATTTTTCCAATCTTTATAGTCTATTATCCAAAAAAAATCTTCCAGGATTACAGAATGGACAAGTGATTCAAAAAAAGTAATATAATGGCATATATGAATTTTGGCTTTAGCCTTTTGTTTATAATGTTGTTATTTATGTTTTTCTTAATCCGGTTACATGTGCAGGTCTGATATCTTTAGATTAAATGATATGTGATGTGTAGGAGGTTTATATTATAAATACCATCTATCATTTGCTTCATCAAAATACAAATGTTGTGATTATATCTTCAATTTAAATAACGGGATTTATCTTTGAGTTTTAAATTGAATGATAAAATGAACAAATTGCTTCCAGATTTATCTTGCTGTAATCATGTATAATTATGAGATTACAAGTTTATGTTTTTGTTAACACCCATCCAGGATGTTAAAAAATTAATCTTTCATTTTATAGATACACAATAACAACTTTGCTTTAACATAATTTCATTTCATTTACACAATTCTTCTACATTTGCTCAACGATAAATTTAAATAGCATGATGAAATAAGTAATAGGTTAACTCTAAAATTTGCAACTTAAAACAAAAATATATATACAAAATGTCAAGAAAAAATACCACTAAAAATACCTCTTCCTTAGTTTGTCGAAGCTCATCAATTGCAATGTAGTCCTAGGCGCTTCCAAGTATTATTTTCCCGCTTTCCTAGAGTGAAACAATGAATCCTCCTGGCCAACTAGGAGCCTAGCCGGCTTCCTAGCTCCAAGAAACCTTTCGGTTTCTTGGCCCTCCGTGCCTATGACTCCAAGAACAACAAAGCACAAATGCTCAAATAAAACTATCACAAGAATAATATCTTCCAAGAATTTCACAACCTCTCATCATGCTCAAACCTCTCCACCCCCCCCTTTTTTTTCTCT
>JASDQU010372990.1:60518-72353 GCA_032191745.1 Picea mariana
ATTAGTAGATGAGATGTCCCAGTCCAGTCATTTGTCCAGTCAGAAGAGGTTTTGCAGAGACCTCGCCAATGGCCTACCCAGAAAATCAGCATGCAGTTACACCACATCATCGAGCAGTTCCTAGATTTTTGAGATTTGTTAAGTTTGTTAGGCTAAAAATAGATTTATCACATCCTGGTCATTTATGACAGGAACATTTGTAATTTGAGTTATAAATACTTCACCTTTCAAAGTACTGAGGGTTGTTGACCTTCACACCCTGACGCTATCAAATTGTAATATTTTTTAAGAGATCTTCCATTAATAGAAGGAGGCACTTTTACAGGATTCTTGTGTGTATTCACTGGTGATGTTTTTCTCTCTAAGTTTAATGTTGTTCTCACTTTGTTATCATATTGTTTTCTGAATCTAATCTTTAGGAGTAACGGATGTTGCAGGATTTATCTCGTAAACCCTGTTTCTGACTTGAAAGATTTTAGTGTTTATCTTCTGGTGTTTTCAATAAAGAAATTCTTAATTGCTTCTTTGTTGAAATTTTCTTTCTCATCTTTTCTGCTATCCATCATTTATGCTATTGAAATATCCAGTGATTATATTATCTCACCCTATGGAAGTTTTCCTTTACGTTTCTGGTTCGGATTTCATATTTTATTAAAACACAGACCCCATAGCCCAATGGATGTGTAGACTGTCTCAACCAAATTCAAAAAACACTTTGACTGCAAAACCGACCTATTTCTTTACCTAGCCTAATATTTAAATTTGGAAACATAGCTAAATCATATAGAGAGATCCCTCTCTGAAGTTCGAAGGGATAGATCCCAGCTTCAAAAGTGGTTGGATAAAGTTACCTTTGTAGATTTCTTCTTTCATCAACCTCTAGGAAATTTACCAAGTGCTAACATAATGGCGACTCCACTGGGGAACAGAACTAAAAAGTTATAAATTACGTCCTCTTTTCCCTAAAAGAAAAGTTTGTACCTGAAATATTGCTCCTGGAATATTGCAAATTTGAGAAGAAAGTAATGTTTAGAGGTTGATTAAACTTTGTACATATTATTTTCGGACTCATAAAACTAAAAAGTATATATATAAAAAACCAAAAAGAATTTTGGCTCCCAAGAAAGTTTACACTCGATCTCATCCCGACCCAGAACCTGCGATAGTGACAGACAATCCAGAGCAGTTTCTCAGGAAGAAGGCCATTTCTGAAGGTTCAGTAAGTCATACTCCCTTTCATAAGTCTCGTTCTTTTTCAGGAGAGCTTATCTTTTCTCAAAACCCCGATATTAACACCTTTTCTAGCCAAAGCCTGTCTAGGACAAAATCTGATAGTTTTATGATTGAGATTATTCACGACCCAACAGTCTTGCAACCCTGGACTCTTGAAGTTCTATCTCCAACTGCCAAATCAAAAACCACCAACTCGGTGCTAGCCAGCCCCTCTTCATCCTCACCTTCGGTTTCTACGTCGCCTGTTATCCAGTTGGTTGTCCCACCCCCTCCACTCATCATGGTAGCCAGATATGCTCCCTTGGTGTTGTCCGCACCACTTCATGCTATGCCCCAAGATTATCAAACTAGAATTCCACAGTTCGATGCGACAGGAACCTTGAACACCCAACAACATGTTGAAAAAATGAATGATTATTTTGACCTGCAAGAAGTTGATGAGGCTGATGTTCAAATGAGATTGTTTGCCCAAAGTTTGACAGGTGACATTAAGAAATGGTACAAATCTTTACCTGCCGCCTCAGTCCTTGACCTTGTCACGTTTCAAAGGAGTTTTCTCGATAGATGGGAGGTAAAGAAAAACCCTCTCCAAATATTGTCAGAATATGAGAATATAAGAAGAAATCAAGGTGAGACAGTGCAATATTACTGCACCCATTTCAATAACCTGTACAATGCAATCCCAACCGATATCAAACCTCCACAGGGCCTAGTGTTGTAAAATTACCTGATGGTTTTGATGCCAATATGTCATACCAACTAAGAGAAAGAAATTCTACCACCCTGGCAGATATGCAAAAAAGTATTATAAGTGTGGAGGCCAATTTGTTGGCAAAAAGGGCACGTCAGAGGTTAGAGAGGAGGGTTACAATTAAAGAGGAACCTTCCACGTCAAACTCAGATTCCAAATTGGATTCTTTGGCCAGAGCAGTGGAAAGAATGATGGAGAGACTCACTGTGTCAGAAAGAAATCCTCTGAGAGATAACCCACCATCTCCTCAAGTTTGGAATCCAAACTTCAGGAAAAACCCTCCTCAAATTAGACAGAGAGATCCTAGAGATCAAAGAGAGCAGAGGGGTCCAAATTAGCAGATCAAACCTCCCCTACAAGAAAATTATGCTGATGAAGGGGAGGAAGTGATCGAGGAATTGGAGGATACTCACATAAATCTCATGGGCATTCACGATAACGAAGCTATTTTCTTTACCCAAGAAGAGCAAGAACTTTTTCTTCTCAATCAAACAAAAGTAAGTGAAGAAGCTAAAGATGCAAAACAATAGGCATTTGAAAATGCCATTTTGGAGGTACACTGGTAGTATAATCTGTGGAGTAAAAAGACAGAAGGGAGTTCCCCAAAAAAGATAATTGAAACGAAGAAGGTAGTCGAAACTAAGAAGGCCTCTGAGCCAGCTACCAAGAATATTCCTGAGAAGAGCACGGCCGATGCTCCCGTGAAGAAAAACCTTACTATTCTGAAAAGACCGTCACAGCCCAAGGTTTCACCTATTAATCCACCAAGTACTTCTGGACAGAAGAATATGGTGGAAAAACCAGAATTGATGAGCCAAGGCAGAGCCCCTACACCTTTCAACCTTGAGGGGGAATTGGCCAAAGTAAAAATTCCCATCCCACTTTCTGAGTTGATGAACAAAGATGTTTATCGTTCATAGGTGATTAAAGCACTAACCATTGAACCTAACATAGGCACAAAGGCCTTAACCATTGGATCAACAAATCATTCAGACACTGTGAACCTTACTGATGATCAACCTGAGCTTCTTTTCGGACCTGAAGTAGATGGTCGAGATGATATTGGTGAGGTCGCTCCTTTTTACATTAGTCTAAACATACATGACCTGATCTTTCATAATGCTATGCTAGATTTGGGTGCTTCCCACAATCTGATGCCTAAAGCAGTAATGGAGAAACTGGGACTGGAGGTCACCAGACCTTACAAGGATTTACACTCATTCGACTCCAATAAAGTTAGATGTATTGGTCTAATCAAGGACCTATGCATCACCTTGGTTCAGATTCCTACGAAGAGCATGGTAATGGATGTGGTAGTTGCAGACATCCCTCTAAAGTATGGAATGTTTCTTTCCCGGTCTTGGGGGCTAAGTTGAGAGGCACCCTACAACTAGATATGTCTTATGCCACTATCCCAGTTTTCGGGCAACAAAGAAGGCTATACAGAGAAACATTGATGAAGTACATGGTCAGTAGCCAGGAAAAACCACACAAATATCCTCTTTACTCTGCACACTCTAATTTGGACTCTTTTATTTTGTACAACGATGGTGACACAGGAGAGAAAGACACTCAGCTGGCAGAAGATACATCTAGTCAGGACGAAGGCCAAGAAATCATTGAGGTAGCAAGAATGAAAAATGTGATAATTGAAGAGTTACTTGCTGATTTCTGGAGCATGGACTTTGATGGAGCAGTAAGCAAAGAAGGAGCTGGAGCAAGAGTTTGGCTGCATAATCACAGAAACAGGTATTCAAAAAACCATTCTTACAAGTTAAATTTCCAATGCACTAACAATATTGCTGAGTATGAAGCCTTGATGCTCGGTCTGAAGCTTTTGAAAAGAGTTGATGCTAAACAGATTATGGTAAGAGGTGATTCTGAGTTGATAATAAAGCAGATCAAAGGTGAGTATGCTACGAAACACCCACATCTTAGAGCTTATAGGAATGTTGTTCTTGATGCCTTGAGATGTTTCAATGAAGTTGACTTGCAGGTAATGCCGAGGGGACAAAACATTCTGGCGGATGGATTGGCTACGTTAGCAGCCACATGTAAGATTCCTTTCCGCTCAACTCACCCATACATGGTAGAGGTAAAATGCAGACCAACCATTCCCGACAATATCAGGTACTAGCAAGTGTTTGGTAATGATGATCAAATTGAAGACTTTCTGCAGTGTAAAAATGATTTTGAATGTACAAATATAGATTTAGAGAACGAAGATGAAAATGTAAATAGATCTGATTTTGAAATTGATAGTGTAAATAGTGTAGATTTAGGAGAATTAGGCAATGATGAGATGGAGGTCGATGTTTTACATTTGAAAAACAATTTTTTTCCTAGAGGTCTAGTTCCTTTAGAGGACTTGTTTGATTTTAACGACGTAGCCAAAAAATTGAAAATCGAAGCCAATGGACAAGAGGTAGAAGACTGTAATATAGGGACTAAAGAGAAACCCAGGATAGTCAAATTGTCTAAATCATTACCCCCAGAGAAAAAACTCAAATACATTGAGTTGTTCAAAGAATATTCAGATGTCATTGCCTGGGCTTATGAGGATTTGAAAGCTTATGATACCAACATCATACAAAATAGGATTCCAATAAAGGAAGACCAAAAATTGTTCAGACAAAAATTTAGGAGGATAAATCCCAATTTTCTCCCTCTGATAGAAAAGGAAATCAAAAAAATGTACGATGCCAAAATCATAGTCCCGTTGCGTTTTTCCAAATGGGTCTCTAATTTGGTCCCTACATGTAATAAATCTGGGGAAATCAGACTTTTCATAGATTTTTGAAATCTGAATAAGGTCTCCCTGAAGGATAATTACCCCTTGCTGAAAATGGATCACATCCTTCAAAGGGTAGTCGGATTCAGTCGAATATCTTTGCTGGACGGTTTCTCGGGTTACAATCAGGTCCTAGTTCACTCGGATGACCAAGACAAAACCACTTTCACCACACCATGGGGCACTTTCATGTATGTGAAAATGCCTTTTGGTTTGATGAACGCTAGAGCCGCTTTTCAGAGAGCGATGGATATCGCCTTTGTGGAAGAATCAGGTAAGTTTATTGTCGTCTATTTGGATGATGTGACTGTGTTTTCCCGATATGATGACGAACACCTGCGACACCTCAGACGAGTCTTCAAGAAATGTAGAAGGTTTGGGATTTCTTTAAATCCTAAGAAAAGCCTTTTCAGACTAGAGGAAGGAAAACTGCTAGGACCCATCATCTCCAAGGACGGAATCAAAATTGACCCTAGCAGAATTGAGGCCATACAAAAATTAGAACACCCAAGAAACCTCAAAGAATTACAGTATTTTATCGGGAGAATAAATTTTCTACGAATATTCATTCCTAATTTGGCAGAGCTCCTTAGAAACATTACAAATATGATGAAAAAGGATGTAAAAATAAAATGGGACTCTGAGTCCAGACAGTCTTTCGAACAAGTCAAACGAGCACTCACAGAAGCCCATGTTTTGATCAGTCCTGATTTTACTAAGGATTTCTATCTTTTCTCTTTCACTTCCAAACATACTATAGCAGCAGTGTTACTACAAAAGAACAATGAAGGGTATGAACAACCCATAGATTTCTTTAGTAAAGAATTGAGAGACGCTGCTCTGAATTACAAGATAATGGAGAAACGAGCTTTTGCCTTGGTAAAAGCTATAAAATATTTTAGGGTCTACATTCTCCATTCTCATACCATTGCATATGTTCTGAATGTGGTAGTAAAAGACATTTTGACCCAGGACAACCCAGATGGAAGAAGGGGAAAATGAATTCCTATTATTTTAGAATATGATATAGAGATTAAGCCTACAAAACTAATCAAGGGTCAAGGCCTAGCAAAATTAATGGCTGAATCAAACTTCCATGCTCTTGACATTAATTTTTTTTCTATAGCAGATGAACCGGGCGAGATGGCGACTCCAAGCGTGAGAGAGGTATTTCTCAACTCTCCATGGTACGCAGACCTTATATTCACTTTGAAAAATTTACAAGCTCCCCCTGGTTTGACTAAGACTAAAGCTAGATTTTTAAAGTTGAAAGCCTTAAAATTCTGTATTCTAGAAGGCAATTTGTATTGGAAAGATCTTGGAGGCATTCTGTTAAATTGTTTATTGAAAGATGAAGCTGACAATGTGTTACAAGAATTTCACGCAGGATAATGTGGTGGCCATTTGAACTGGAAGGTCATAGCCAACAAAATACTCAGAGCTGGATTCTATTGGCCCACCCTATTCGCCGATGTACATCATAAAGTGACTGCATGTCATCAATGTCAACTGTTTGAAGGAAAAAGGAAACTCCTTCCTCTCCCCCTGAAACCGATCTCAGTTGAAGCCCCTTTCCAGCAATGGGGACTGGACTTCATTAGAGAAATACACCCCCCTTCTTCATGCCAACACAGGTGGATTCTCACTGCCACCGATTATTTTACCAAATGGATCGAAGAAGTACCAAGTAGGCAAGCCACTGACTCTGTTATTATCAAATTCCTTGAAAATAATATTTTGTCTCACTTTGGATGTCCTAGAAAGATTATAACTGATAATGCAACTACTTTTCGGTCGAAGAATCTCATAGATTTCTACTATGAATATCACATTGGTTTGCGGCATTCCACATCTTGCTACCCTCAGGGGAATGGGCTAGCGAAATCTTCAAACAAAACCTTGGTAAACATCATCAAGAAAGCGTTGCAGGAAAATAAGAAATCGTGGCACAACAAGTTGGTGTTCGCTTTGTGGGCTGACAAACTGACCACCAAAAGGTCAATTGGTATGTCACCATACCAGCTGGTCTATGGAATAGAGGAAATTTTCCCCACTTCTTTAGGAGTCCCTGTCATGAAGTTTCTTCAATATGTACAAGCCGAGCCAAATGACTCACAAAGAAGGATAAACCAAATGATCCATTTGCAGCAGTCCAGGGAGGATGTTTTCAACAAGACTCAGGTAATTCAAGAAAACATCAAGAAGATTTTTGACAAAAGAACCAAGGAAGATGATTTTGAAATAGGAGATTTGGTGCTGAGATGGGACACCAGAAATGAAGACAAGGGAAAACATAGAAAATTTGACAGTCTGTGGAGAGGACCATACATGATCCAAGATTTCAGAGGAAACAATGCTTTCTTGCTAAACAACGTTGATGGGACAAATCTGCCAGGAGGACCTGTAAATGGTAGAATGTTGAAACATTATGTGCCCCCTCAGTAGAGATTCGAGTTTTCACTCTCCATTGTACATACCATTTTTTTCATTTTTATTTTTCGCCTGCATTTTCTGAGTGAATAACATTAGTCAGTTGGTTGAATCCCGAAGAGAAGGCCCTAAGCCGCTGACCACTATTCTTCCAATTTTTGAGAATAAAACTAATCAATCAGTGAAGGCTACTAGGCAAAATTTTTCAGAATGACAGGAACCAGGATTCTTGGCACTTCACAGGGCAAGTACCATCCCCAGGTGGAGCCATTGTTATCACCCTATAAGTTATAGGATCAACTGGTGACTGGGATATTATCTGTCTCTAGTGTTTTTGTTGACAAATGATTTTTCATTCTGCAAATAATTTGAAAAAGAAAGAAAAGAAAAAAGAAAAAGAAAGAAAAAAGAAAAAGAAAAGGAAAAAGGAAAAAGAAAGAAAAAAAGAGGGCATAAAGAATTGCAATAAAGCCACATGCAATAATAGTAACTTGGTCCATACATTTCAAGCATGGCCAAGTTCTTTTTAAATTGATGTTGATAGGGTAGTGAATGAATTTGGCTAAACAGTTTAATCTTAGCCAAAGTGCTTAGGTTAGATTAGTGAATAAATCTGGCCAGACTGTTTAATCCTAGTCAGATAGCCCCAGGTGTTACCCATGATTTTGGTCGTCCTGAGAAAAGTTACTTTCTTCTCTTTCCAGAAATATCATTTTTGAGGAAAGTTCGCAGGCTGCCAATACATTTTCCTATGAGAATGTATGATTCTCGCAGGCTGCCTTAAGCCAGACTGCGAGGGGTTCGCACTGTGTATAACTGCTAGGGTGCGAACACTTTCTAAAGAAGGGAAAAAGATGAATTCTTGAAGCTTCTAGAAGGGAATCTTCTAGAAGGGTGAGATGGCATTCGAATGGTTATCTAAGTACTGGATTTCCTGATATTTTGGGATCATTCTTATCCAAGTAACCAATTCATTCTCTCCTATATATTGAGTGAATTCTCATGGAAAACGTTAGAAGCAAACAAGCAAGAGAGACATTGGAGAATTAGTGAAATATTGTGTGAAGGACTGATGATACAACAGCTAAGAACTCCAGCAAGGTTATCAAAAGTGGTTGATCTTCTTCATGCAAGTGAGCAAGTGTGTGTGTCAGAGCTAAGGGTCATCGAAAGGAGGCTTGCAACATCAAGGATCAGGTTGTAAGTTTTACTTTCTATCAATATGATACAGTAATATGTTCCTTTCCCATAAAGCTAAGTCTACTTTATTGCATAATTCCTTGATCATATGCATAGATTAACTGTTGAATATATTAAGTTGTTTTCACTCCGATTGGTTTGAGTTATCCTGGTCTTGACTGCACAAGAGCATTGGAGCGAAGCTGGTACAACAAAGACTCAAGGAAGCGATCATAAGGTATGTCCATGATTCTTACTTCCTAATTCATTCAATAGTATAAATCTAGGGAAAGAGTATTATTCTATATTGATTTGTTCTAGATCCAGGTGGATCTAGGGAGATCGGTTTGTGTCCGCACTTACGGATTTATCCAATAAAAAAATTGGTGACTACACTGGGGAAAAATCCCATTTTCCTGGTGGATTTTTGTGTTTTTCTGTGGCCATTTTCTCTGGTTTCATTTTTCTCCTGTCCTATTAGTCTCTGAGTCTTTAGGATATCCTGATAGACCTTCTGAGTCCAGAAACTTTTTGTAATTTTACTTCATTTTTCAAATTTTTTGATATGTTCAGTAATTCTCGCACTGCATTCCATTGCAGCCTGCGAGAACTGGTCAGGTTTGCACCCTACTCATAGGGTTCAGTGCGAGGTCCTCACACCTTGCTCAAAGGTTGCCTGCGAGAATCATAGATTCTCGCACTATGTTATATAGCTTGCCTGCAAACAGTATTTTTCAAAATTTTTCAATTTGAGGTTTGGTCTTTCTAACTGCCCAGAATAGTTAGAATACCTGTTATTAGTTTCTTGGACCTTTGATTGATATATTTCTTGATTTTGTTTGCATGCTCGAACAATTTTAGGGTTTCAAGGTTTTTCTTGACATTGGTGACTTGACTTTCATTTCTTGACTCTTCTTGGAAAAACCATTCTCTCTATCTTCAGATTCTGAGTGTGTTTAAATTGTTGGGATCTAGTGATTGGTTGAAAGTTAAGTTTACTTGGTTTTTTCTCATTTGCTTATTGATTTGAAAGCACATTTTCATTTGCATTGACAAGACTATTCGGTTTGCTTGGTATTTTTGCTTTCATTGAAAGAATTGATTGGGTTGTTATTACTTGATTCTTTATGATTTGATTTCCCGCTTTCTCATTGGTATAGTGAGAGTTCTTTTTGAAAAGTGAACACAAGTTTTCTTTCATCAAATTGTTTTTTTCATTTACAAAACATTGAAAATCAAATTTTAGAGATTGTTGAAGCTTTGATAAAAAAAGACACATAGAGAATAGTCATTTAATAACTAATTGTTTGCATTGATATTTGAAAGGAAATTGTGCACATAGTTCATGGTTGATTTGGAAAACTTCTCTCTCTCTCCCATACATAGGATTCATTGAACGAAAAGTGATACGTTTCATTCTCATCCGTGCATTATTGGGTCAGAGTCATACAACACAAGTTTCACTTCCGTTACCTTTGAGTAAACAACAGCTTTTAAAACCATTGCATAATCTTAAAAGTTATCTAGTAACTCTTTTCTAGGGCTCTTTTACACCAACATTTAGCTAGGCTAGTGCTTTGGAGTAAGCAGAGAGATACACTCTCCAAAAGCTCAAAACACACAATAGTATCTTGAGTTAGGGAGTGTTAAATTCCATTTGCAACATCTTGTCCTGGGAAGCCCTTCTCACACAAGGGTAAAGCACTAGGTCACATTGGTGTTGGAAGAGTTACTCACCTTGCTTTGTTAACATCAGTGTAGAGATTGCACGTATTACGGGTTAACTCCCGAGGCATACCCACAATGATGAGTGGAAGCCTTTTGAGTTGATTTCAGGCTTGATACCCTACCCTTGCGTGTGGATCAGACTGTCGACTGTTTCCCCAGGCATTATTATTGTTTGTGGTGACCTTAGTAGCCTGTCTCTTTAGGTTCTTACCCAAGGTGACTGTGGAGGGGAAAGTCTTCATGGTACCTAGAATTGATGTTGACCAAACTCACTCGAGCTCCTTGGAGGGTATACCCATGATTATGTGTGGGAGCTTGCACCAGGGTGTAAGTCCATTAAGCAGGTCATCAGCGTAACTTTTCCACCCTATCCCCACCCCTTCTCATCTCGTTGTTGCGACATTGGATTTCATCACCAACTAGTGGCTTCGAAATTAGAAGGTCTTGTTTGCCTGGTGATTGCTTCTAGATTTTGTTTACTAGTGTGTGTTGTTTATTTATCAAAGTTGACCTTAAGAATTTCTTCATGGATCTTGTCACTTGTTTACAATTTCTCCCCCACGACGTTCACGTAGAATGCAAGGTTTATCTCCAGAGCATCTGGACGATTTTCAACACTTGCATACTAGTACACCTGAGGGCTCTCCTCACCAGAGTGAAGTCCCGGTTGTTACCCCACCACACATGGACACAAGTAAAGTCCCAGTTGTCACCACACCACAAGTGGAATCAAGTGATTCTCTAGAACCTTTTTGAATTACTAATACTAGAGAGGACTATCGCATTCACTGTGGTGAAATCAGCTGTTGGACCTTTTCCCGGGGAAGAAGGACAAGATCCTTTTTGGTCAAGTAATTTCTGAAGGGTCCTTTTTGGTACTGAGTCACCTATCGTCTACGCAATCAACCCTCTGGTACTTACTGATACTGAGACTACACCAGTGGCTACCACATATCATTTTGTTCTCCCTGATGAGATGGCCCATCTCGTGAATACTACAAGTGTCCAAACTGGAATTACTACAGCTAGTCTTGCTCCTATCAATACCCATCGAATGCCTGATGTCATTCTGACACTACCACCGAGATACCATGCGTTGAATGCTTTGTTGAATACTTCTGTTCCAACACCTCCGAAACCCCCATTGGGTACTCCTAGGGGTCCTTCTGGGCATCATATTCTCAGTTTTATTCCGACACTCCCTCCTCAATTTCTTTCTGGCAATCCTAATCCTAGTGGCACTATACCGTCCATTACCTCAACTTTGCAGATTCCTGTTGGTGGACAAGGTGGTACAATTCAATTTCCTCTTATTGGTCAAAATCCAATTACTACACAACCTTCGGTTAGCATACAACCTACGATAGGGGGACCAACCTCACCTTTTGGACAAAACACACCTCTCGAATTGGCCCAGTATTAGAATCAGGTTCTACAAAACTTTCCTTAATATGCTGGGGGGCAGCAAACTGTCCCTACTATCGACCAACCATATCCAGTTATACCTAATCCTATTTGGGGTCAAAGTCACAATACTCAAACTCAGGTCCCTACTCAAACTCAAGGTTATCATCCTTGGAATAACTATCCTCTCCAACTACCACCGAATCAGCTAGGGTCTTCCCATTATGGGCAGACTGTGTATGGGCCTACTGGTTTACCAACAGGACTTCCACCCCAAAGTCACCAGTACCCATAGGTGAATCGACAGTTACCTTTTCTT
>JASDQU010372991.1:0-35966 GCA_032191745.1 Picea mariana
CATTAGCACTTTTAAATTACTTGATTCAAATTTTTTTTTGACAACTTAGAGTAGGTAGGAGTGTGAATAAGCTCAACATGGCGAGCATCTCTTTCAACATTTTTCTGTTTGTATTTTTAGCAGTGTGTGCATTTATATTGCACTAGAGTATTCAAATTTTAATTTTTATTTTGCAACAATGTATATTTTCGGTTTTCAGTTTGGGATGGTTGCATCTCATAGGTTTGAAACAGGTACAATACTAGGTCTCAGGTTATAGGTTGAAAGTTTTAATGGTTTGGGATCAACCCAATGGATTAGGCACTTGGTCTATTTTTCTTTGATACCTCAATGGGGGGATAGCATCCCCTTTGGATCCAGTTGTTAGCACCATGATTTTCATAGCTAGAGTTAGAGGTTTGTTGAAAAGTTTTCAAAGTCATGCCATGATATTGGGAAAATTGATGCATTCCTAGATGATTCATAGTTAGTGTGTCAAGGTTTATGAGGTCAATAATCAAATAAATAATGACTTGAAATGTCAGTAAGGGGTATATCCATAAGATGGTTTAAAGGGTTACTGCTCTCATTTACTGCACAAAGGACTTTACTGCGCAGAGGATTTTGCTGCGCACAGGCTACAGGGCACGTTGAACAAATGACTCGTTTAGTGGTCAACTTCAATATCATTGTCTGACCAACTGGAGAGGAATTTTGAAAATCCCATAGAGGTTTTTTTCAAGGACAAACCAAATAATAAAAACCTCTCTCATATTTTCCATAAGTGTCCTATTTTGGGAGATTTAAATGAATCTTTATAGCCTAGTTTTCCAGATTTAAGCATTTAATGTTTTGGTCATCATCTTTGGGCATGAATCCCAAGAGACTGGAGAGGAATTTTAGAAAACTGAGAGTTTTTTTCTCAAGAAAATGTTTTTGAGGAAAATATATGAGATGATCTTCAAACATTTTCAGATCCTTCTTGTCTAAAGCAAGATAGACAACAATATCACCCTATGTTTATAGCTATCAAAATTGGTATCCTAATTCACAAGTATTATTTACAAGTTCTTAGGCTAGTTTTTTATAAATAAGAGCTTGCTGAAAAAATCATTATTTAGGTAATTTTATGAAAACAATAAATGTTGAAATAAATATAGAGACAAAAGTAAAGACACCAAGTCAATAATCAAAATAGATGAGACATAAAGCAATTGTTTATTTCATTCCAATTCATCAAAGAATCGTTCTGTTTACAAAATTTCCCGAGGAAGTTTTGGACCAAAGTCAAACTTAGACATCCCCAATGAAACATACAAAAGGACTTCTAACAGAAAGTAAAAAACTAAACTTTAAAATATGGATCAAATTGCCACAGTTTGCTACCCACTCAACTCTGCACAATAGCCTTTGTCAGTCATGAAATCTAATTCACAAACAGACAAGTCTACACAGACTATCAAATATAGATAAACACCTGTAAAAAACAAGTGTCTAAATGATGTAATTCAGCCCTGAATCTTGCTATCTACAATAGGACCTTGCTATCATAAAAAATAATTAGGCTTCTAATGAATTAAGGAAGAATGAAAGTTGAATTATCTCAACAAAACTCAAAGAACAAACCTTACTATGCTTCTCCTTCTATCTCCTCTTGTTCCTCCCTTTCCTTTTGCCTTTAAGAAAATTATAGTTGGTTGAAGTAGTTGAACTACTTCCTTAGTTAAGTTAACTAAAACTCAACCAAATATTTAGTTAAGGAGAAAAAGTAATAAAATCATAATAAGGGTTTTAAATAAATAATAACTAGTAGGTGGGACCCCTTGTGACTCCCTTTAGTTCTCTAACAATGATAACACAACTAGTTAATAAAAAAAAACCTCCCTCCTTGTGACTCCCCTCATCATTTTCATATTTTTGACAATTTATATCAATGATAATTGCAATTATTTCCAAAAATATATTACCCATATATCTAAAAAATAGTGTGCTGTCCAAAATTTCAAAAGTCAACTGTTCTCAACAATTAATAAATAAAAACTTAAAATCCATATTTTCTACTCTGGAAGGTAATCTTTCCCTTGTTGCTGCTGTCACCTTTTGATCTCTCTGAATTTTCCTTAGGCTATGTGGAGCCTTTAGGCATAATCTCACTGATCACATGAGAGCAATCATCTCTCAAATGCATGTGGGAGGACACAGATTTATCAGATTCATTTGAGCATGAGGAAGGGGCAACAGTGGCTTTTCCTTGGTCAAGAGCATGGTGGGCCTCGATTTTTAACCTTTTGCTTGAAAGGGAAGAATGTACTGCTGAGTGGACAGGAAAATCTTGGACAATTTGATTGATAGGTGGAGGAGAAGGTAGAGGCAAGTTAGGCCAACCACGATGTTGGGAGACTGATGGGTGGAAAATATCTTTCCATCCATTGTTTTCAGGAACTTCAAGTTGCAGTGAGACATGAGGAGGCACTGGGATACCAGGGACCTGTGGGGCTTGGAAAGGAGGCCTTTCAGGCCTAATTTGTATCACTCCTTGCCCAATCCAGTTAAAAAATCTAGCTTGAAATAGCTGGCCTAACTCTTGCGAGTCTGCATCAAAGTGTATAGAGAATCTTGGCCTTCTAGGGCCCCTATTCCAATTTCCTCTACCTTGGTTACCTCGGCCATGGATACCTCTACTGAAAAAGCTCATTCTTGTATGCATAATTGATTAGAAAATAGTTTCTTTAACAACCATACATGACAACTCTTTTAACTATGAAATGAAATTTGGCTCAACAACATATCAGATGCATGCAATCCAATCCATACAAATCGTTTAATAGTTTTCAATGAGTAGGGGGTGAAAAAGGGTTCTGATATATGTGAGGAGTTTTATTGAGAAAAAAATGTTAAAATGAGGGTGAAAAGATCATGATTACTGCTCACAAACATCAAACAATCAACTGTATCATAAACCAAAATAATATATCACTACAATTCATCCCTGCGATCCCTTGATTGGCATAATACATAACTTTTCTTAAATATAATTAAATTTTAGGAACAAGGAGTGGATAGTGAATATGGGAAGGAGAGGGGAATTGTAATGAGAGAAAAAGTGAAATAATGGTAGGGAAAAAGAACGAATACTGTTAGAAAAACCAATTAAGTATTCCATAAAAAAAATTATGTATTCAATACAAATATTCCAACACCAATTAAACAATTTCTGTGTTAAAACTTGTTCACTATCCCACATTCAATTTCCTTAAAAATTTCAATTAACACATAATATAATTATACTCAGAATCATCATGACTTTCACCTATATTGTTTACAAGAATTCTATTTCTTTTCATTTCCTTCCCTTTTATATTTAAAACAACATCCAAAGGAACACACAGTTATATTACTTCAACTCTGTCCAGCATAAAAAACATCAACCACTGCCCATAACTTATAAATCCTCAAATCAAACAAGACACATGTCTTCCCTGAGTTAAATAGACTCTTTTAAAACATGCCCGATTCCAGTCCTTTGACAAATTTAACGATTAAATTTGCAATGAAACCATACTACCAAAACCCCATGCTAATCTCTGATGGTGCAATTACAACAAAACGAAGCATGATGTCTACATAAATCATACACAATAGAAAACCAAGCCACAATTATCAACTCTTCTAATTGCAATAATCCCTAATCGAGCAAATTAAACACACAACAACAAAAACCACCACTTTATACCATGTTGTAGGAATACACAGACCAACGCATAACACAAAGAGGGATCTCTATGACTATACATATCCAATTACTCCCAATCAAACCATTCATATCAATGATGAGTTATCAATCCAACTGTTACAACAAAAGGATGCAATGACTGTATGCCCATTATCATTTCCAATTACTACTCTCCAATCAACCCGATCAACAAAGACGAGCCAACAATCAAAGCCACTGTCAATACTACTCAAACAAACTTATGACATTCAAAAAGATGCTCGACCAGGTGTGACTGGTTTAGTTTACCAAAATCGGGCTTTGTAACTAATGAATCAAAATAATCAAGGGTTCGCTTGGTGGAACCAAACACAGGGAGACTGGAGGTCAACCTTATTGAGAGTAGGTGAGAGACCCTTGAGACAAGCACGATGGAACCACAAGCATTATAACCCTTATCTTGTAAAATAGGGTGACAGTTCGACCCCAGGTAGGAGAGACCATGAAGAAGTGGAGTAGAGGTTTCTTATTGGCTAGTAACCAACACCAAGAACACATAGGGGCATAATCCTCATGGTTTTCCCCAAAATCTGAATAATGCTGATAGAAATGCAGAGCCTAGGTACTACCAACAAACCTAAATGAGCCCACGACCAGGTGGAAAATGATATGTAGTGACCAAAAGGTGGTTCAAATCATACACAACAACCCCATAGCACCAAATACAATCAGGTGTGGTTACAATAACTATGATAAGATGACCAACAAGGCCAAATAGAATGAAACCCTCCAACAAAAACCTATAAAGACAACAAAGAGCCATCACGACTTCCACCACACAAAACAACCAATGAAATCTCAACTTCAACCATCAATTTTTTCATTTTCAACGAATAACACAAACAACCATTCCAAAGAAAACATCGCGCATTTACACAGTTTCCAACCTTAATAAAACACAAACCAATACATTACCGAGGCAAAGTTAATTTCATACATAGAGAAAATTCATGGATGGGAAAAAAAAACCATACCTATAACCAAATGGCCTTAAAAATGTGAGCTTGGTCAAGCAGTTCCTACCACGCCTGAATCTTAGAGCTTAACCACAACAAAAACCAAATGAAAAATAACCATGCTAGGGTGAAGACCAGTGGGAGAAGTATGGAGTGACCTGCATTTAATGCACGTCGCTTCCATCCTCTATCTCATTCAATTACGTAGTACACACCAACCAACCAACCATTAATCCATGCAATTAATCCATGCATCGAAACTTGCACACATTTCTTTCCAATTGCGCCATCCGATCCATATTAACCATTGCCAAAAACATACTATAACATATATCACATGCATCCAATCTAACTCAATATAAATCCTATAGCCACTAACATTGCTAGTTAGGACTAACATCAATTTCTTTAATTTCAAATGCATATAGTATAGCATGGTATAACATAGTATAACATAGTTCCCTTTTCTTGGATTTATTCCATATTGATTTTGTCTCTTGTTATAACTAACATGTGTCTTGTGTAGGTGTAACATGTGATGAATAATGGCTACAATAGAAATGTAATAACAATGAACATAAGCCATTCATAACATGGAATTTAGAGCTTAGAGTAACGAAATCAACACATAAAATCCATTATCCATCTACCATTATGTCGCAAATAAAATCAATACTTCATCATCACTCATGTAGAACCCTGTAAGTAGTGTCAAACAACATCATAAATGTGTAATAAGAACCTTATCTGATCCTCCAATCTACAAGGGGGTCCCACCTACTAGTATTATATATCATTATCTTAGTTTAAATAATAGGCTTTAGCAATACTTTGCAGGTGAAATCCTTGTTGCGAATTTTATTTTCAACAAACTGGAGACTCCACATGGAAATATGTTTCCAACATATTAAGAACTCATAACACATGGTTTCAAAGACCAAGAATAGAAGATCAAGAAGATATAACCAGAATGATTATGCAATAGGGGGAAGTGAGCGGATTTAATGGAAAAATGACCGAGAATTTGGGAATAATTCATGAAAAATGTTAAGTATGAGGGGGTTTATCCTTGTATGCATAATCATTCAACCAAAATTTTCTCTTTAATTAAAGGATAAAAATTTATGGACTTTCTCTTTTAACTCTCAAATGGATGAAGAAATGGAAAGCAGAAGTGGGAGATAACCAATTTATTTATAAGACAACAGTGAAAGCAGATAACAAATTCAAGTATTCTTTCAGGGTGAACATCATAACACTTGTGTAATCTTGATTGTTATTGGCTAACAATACCTTGCAGGAGTGTCACTGTGGCAGAAATGATCCAACAACTTATTCTTGATCAAAATCAAGCTAAAAGGACGAAAAGCAGTAAAACATGATAGAAATGTGATTACAAAATTTAAAATAGAAGAAACAACATGATAAAAATGTAAAAGAAACAAGAAGTTTATTAAAAATCAAGCATAAATCAAACTACCATAAAAGAAGCAATGAAAACTAGTGGTGAAAATGAAAAAAAAACTAGACTACTAATATACAAAAAATCCAAACAACGTTAAAACTTTTCAAGTTGGTTCCCCGTAATGTTTTAAGTGAGAACCATTAGTGCTGTAGGAAAACAATCACTCCTGTAAATATTTTAGGATGTAAGAGTTTGTACCCAGGAAAAAAGTGATCTTGAAAGGATCCAACCATAAAATTTGAAACTTTGAGACAATTGATAGTCATTTAGATTACATGATTAGATCATCAAGATAAACATGAATAGTTTTACCGATCAAATCGTCGAAAATTATTTGCATAGATATTTTAAAAGTGGTACTCATAACAGATAATATAGAAGACATACATTCATTAGTCAAGGTACCCCAATGAGTAATAAGGGTGGTTTTGTATGCATCTTCTCTTTTCATCTTGATTTGATTGTAACCAGAAAAATCGTCAAGTAAGGGCATCATCTGTGACCTTGAAACTTGCTGCAGAATCATTTCCATGTTAGGGAGAGGAAAGTGATATTTCATAATAGTCTGATTGAATGTGCGGAAATCAACACAAAATATAATATGATCAATGAATTTCCAAATAGAAACCAATTTGGAAACCCATTCAAGGTACTTGACTGGAAAGATGATCCCAACGTTCAAGAGTTTTTCCAACTCCCTTCAAATAGTTGCTTCCAGTGCAGGGTTGATAGGTTTTTGTTTTTTCCTAACTAGTTTTATGCCTTCCTTTATGGGGATGGAATGATGTATAAGACCAGGATCAAAACCATGAAGATCCTCATAAGACCAAGCAAAAACATCTTGAAATTCACCAAGTAGCTTGGAAAACTTCATTTTCTCTTCATCAGAACATTGGGAACCTATTTTAACATTCTTTGGAGACTCGGGTGTCCCAATGTTCAAGGAGATGGTTTCACCCAACTACCTTTTCGACTCCTCTTATTTTTTTTTCTCGTTATTTCCTACATCACTCGATGAAAACACACTCTCTAGGGGAGTCAATCCCTTAGGAATCTTTTTATCTTCTATGGATATAATTTCCTTGGGATTATAAGGTTCATTTTGAATGAAAGCACATATGCTCTCATCATTACAAAATACCTACCAAGATTCTATATTGTCAGGGATATGTGGACAATATAGAGATTGAAAAGTATAGTCAGGTCTTTGTGGCAGAAGTTTCTGATTAGGAGAGGCTGCAAAAACAACTAACTGATCAACCATTGAGTTCAATTCCCTCTTAACATTGAGTAATGTTGAAATATAATAGGTTCAATATAAGTGCCCAAATAGTTTGGGTATATCGTTTCATCAACTTGTTGCTAGGAGAGTATATCTTACGTACAGGGTTCACAACAAACTCAGAATCTCCAAAAACTGAAAGGTGACAACAACCAAGATTATAGGAATTTTTAATGCCTAATAATAAAGCTTTGAACTCAATGACATTATTTGTGCAAGAAAACTCCAACCTATAAGAAAAATTATGAATTTTCCCCACAGGAGAGTATAAGATTATGCTAGCTCCGTTACCTTCACTAGAGCATGAACCATCAAAGTGCATGTGACACATACCATCATCTAAATCAATATGTTCCAAGGGAATGTTATACTCCTCAACAAATATGGAATACTCCCCTAGGTCCTCTTTGATATAGTTCACATTAGGTTGTGGGACACTTTCTATGTAATGTGAAATCCTTCCCTCTCTAAGGACTATAATGTTTTTACCATTTCGAGGAATGGATAAGTGTGTCTCGTCGAGTGAGAGGTATCCACCCATAAAATCTTTCCAATATCTTCCCAAGATGATTGATTAATTTCTTACTGACATATCAATTACTTGAATACTAAGGGTTGTCCTTATTTCAGGGTGTGTGCACAAAACTAAGGTCACATCCTTAATCTCACCTATGGTCATTTTTTGTAGACTACTATAAGAGAGCATGCCTCTGGCATTTTCATTTTTACAAGAAAATCCTAGCTCTTACATAATAATCTTCGACATCAAACTTGGGCCTGAACCACTATCAATGAGGCAACAATGGGCGATCTTATCCATAATCTTTACAGAAATATAAAAAGGGGGATTTTTTTACAGGGTATCTAAAGTTATGTACACCTACTTTATTTATAGATGAATCCTCTTCATTTACCTCTTCAGAGAGGTTGGCTACAACATAATCTTTTCCTTCCATGAATTGTTTTATATGCCTCTATTGCTCAGGGATGAAAACCATGTCCAGAAGGGTTGCATCTGCTTTGATGTTGGCCAATTGATTCAAAATATTGTATTTGGAAGAGGGGAGAGGGGAAGTAGTTAATTGACTGTCAGGAACCTTAGGAACCTGAATAGCAGTAGCTGGTGAGGATGAGCTTGGGCTAGAAGAATTGAGGGGAGGATCAAATTTTCCTTTGGGAGCATAGGATTTGTTCCTAGTATTGATGATCATGACATCTTATGGCTCTGCAAAATCTAGGAAAACGATGGTAGTTTCTGGTCTTTTATGAAAGATCTTATCTCTGACACTCTTCCTTACCTCACATGTGGTTTCCTCATGGTGGTCCTCATAAAAGTTACACCAACTTCAAGGCATGATAGATTTAGGCTGAAAATTATTTTCCATTGGATTTCTAAAGGGGGGTGCAGAAGAGGATGAAGCTCCAGGGTGAGAGGGGAGACATTTCCCTTTTGATCATACACTATCATACGATTATTCATGTCTTGGACTAGCTGTAATAGGGCGAACATGTCTGCCTGTTTAACCGATTCTCCTTTAGGAAGACTTGTTCTTTCAAGCTATTCTTCATACTCTAAACAAGTATGCAGAGTGGAACCAAGGTTATCAATGGATTTTTCCTCAATCTTATGATGATAGGGGGAAGGTAATGCATTGTAGTAATGCATGAAAACTGATTGGTTCTGAGGTCGAATGAGTTCAGGGATTTGATTGTATAATTTAGTGAAACACAAGTTGAAGGAATTGATGGTATCACCATTTTTATAAGCGATGTTATTGTACTCCCGTAACTGCTCAGTTGGGATTTTAGATTGCCCATAGGTGGATTTGAACCAATAAACTAACTTGTCCCAAGTAGATATAATCTTAGGAGGAAGGTCAAAGAAATCAGCCATAGCTTTTCTTTCCAAGGAATCAACGAACAAGTGCATGCAAGTATCGTTTTCATTGGCTCCTATGTTGTGACAAGCATTAGAAAATTCCACCAGGTGTTCATTTGTAGTGACAGTGTTACTCCCTGAAAACCTAGGAATATGCTCTTTTAATTTAGGAAGTGGACGAGTAGCAGGTGCTAGGTTAAGAGGAGAGGAAACATACCACAGTGTGGTTGTGGCATCTTCTTCAAATTGAAAAAGCCCATACTATTTAATGACTTTGATGGGATTTGTGCTAGATTGGATAGGGATATGGTGTCTATATAATCTACCAATCACTAACGAAGCTGAAGACTAAGAGGAGGAAGCACTTCTAGTGCCACCAGAGCCAGCACTAGATGCCATCTTGTGGATGATAGGCGAGGGATAAAAAGACGAACTGGATGAATCCGACAAGGTTCTCCTTAGAGAAATTTGTTGGGTAGATAACACAATGTTCCTTCTTCCTATTTTAGCAATAGGATTAATTTCAGGTGATAAGCCTCTTCTTCTCCTAGAAACACGAGAGTCTAAGGACATGAAAGGAAGGCCAAAGTTGAGGGAACAAGAAGGTTATTGCTGATTTCTAGGCTGTCTACGTCTAGCTTCCCAATGTTCTTGGGTACTAATATCTCATTCAATTGCTGCCCATGAATGATTTAGCTTAGCCTGAGTATTAGCAGTGTCTAAAATGGTGTTAAACATATTCAAAGAAATGCTCATCTGATCTTGAAGATCGAGCTCAATATTGGGCTGCCTTGCAACATGAACAATCATTAATAAATAAAACTGTAAAAGAATCAATATCAGAAAAAAAGATGTATTCGATGCTAATCAGGCATAAAATCAACCAGAGAGATATTGAAGATCTCCCCACTATGGTCGCCAAATAAATGTTGAGGAAAAGATATGAGATGATCTTACTCAAACATTTTCAGATCCTTCTTGGCTAAAGAAAGATATTCGGGAATATCACCCTATGTTTATAGCCATCAAAATTGGTATCCTAATTCATAAGTATTATTTAAAAGTGCTTAGGTTGTTTTTTTATAAATAAAATCTTGCTGAAAAAATCATTATTTAGGTAATTTTCTGAACATAACAAATGATGAAATAAATACAGAGACATAAGTAAATACACCAAGTCAATAATCAAAACAGATGAGACATAAAGCAATCATTTATTTTATTCCAATTCATCAAAGAATCGTTCTCTTTCGAAAATATCCTGAGGAAGTTTTGGACCAAAGTCAAACTTAGACATCCTCGATGAAACATACAAAAGGACTTCTGACAGAAAGTAAAAAACCAAACTTTAAAAGCTGGATCATCTTGCCACAGATTGATTCCCACTCGACTCTGTACAGTAGCCTTTGTCAATCATGAAATCTAATTCACAAACAAACAAGTCTACACAGACTATCAAAGATAGCTCAACACCTCTGAAAAGCAAGTGTTTGAATGATGTAATTCAACCCTGAATCTTGCTGTCTACAATAGGACCCTGCTATCATAAAAAATAATTAGGCTTCTAATGAATTAAAGAATGAATGAAAGTTGAATTATCTCAACAAAACTCAAAGAGAAACCTTAGTATGCTTCTCCTTCTATCTCCTCTTGTTCCTCCCTTTCCTTTTTCCTTTAATAAAATTAGAATTGATTGAAGTAGTTGAATTACTTCCTTAGTTAAGTTAACTAAAACTCAACCAAATTTATAGTTAAGGAGGAAAAGTAATAAAATCATAATAAGGGTTTTAAATAAATAATAACTACTAGGTGGGACCCCTTGTGACTCCCTTTAATTCTCTAAAAAACTAGTTAATCAAACAAAACCTCCCTCCTTGTGACTCCCCTCATCATTTTCATATTTTGACAATTTATATCAATGATAATTAAAATTATTTCCAAAAATATATTACCCATATATCCAAAAAATAGTGTGCTGTCCAAAATTTCAGAAGTCAACTGTTCTCAACAATTAATAAATAAAAACTTAAAATCCATTTTCCACTCTGGGAGGTAATCTTTTCCTTGTTGCTGCTATCACCTTTTGATCTCTCTGAATTTTCCTTAGGCTGCGCGGATCCTTTAGGCTTAATATCATTAATCACATGAGAGAAATAATCTCTCATGTGCATGCAGGACAACATGGATTTATCAAAGTCATTTGAGGGTGAGGAAGGGGCAACAATGGATTTTCCTTTTTCAGGAGCATGGTGGGCCTCAATTTTTAACCTTTTGCTTGCATGGAAATACTATACCGGTGAGTTGATAGGAGCATCTTGGACAATTTGATTAACAGATGGAGGAGTAGGTAGAGACAAGTTAGGCCAGCCACGATGTTGGGAGACTACTGGGTGGAAAATCTCTTTCCATCCATCATTTTTGGTAACTTCAGGTTGCAGTGAGACATGAGGAGGCATTGGGATACTAGGGACCTATGGGGCTTGGAAGGGAGGCCTTTCAGACCTAGGTTGGACCACTCCTTGCCCAATCCATTAAAAAAATCCATCTTGAAATAGCTGGCCTAACTCTTACGAGTCTGCATCAAAGTGTATAGATAATATTGGCCTTCTAGGGCTCCTGTTCCAATTTCCTCTACCTCGGTTACCCTGGCCATGGCTACCTCTGCTGAAAAAGATCATTCCTGTATGCATAATTGATTAGCAAATAGTTTCTTTAACAACCATACATGACAACTCTTTTAAATATGAAATAAAATTTGGCTCAACAACATATCAGACTCATGCAATCCAATCCATACAAATCGTTTAATAGTTGTCAATGAGCAGGGAGTGAACAATGTTTATGGGATATGTGAGGGGTTGTATTGAGAGAAAAATTTTAAAATGAGGGGGAAAATATCATGATTACTTCTCACAGACAACAAACAATCAATTGTATTGTAAACCAAAAGAATGTATCATTGTAATTCATCCCTGCAATCCCTTGAATGTCATAATACATAACTTATCTTAACTATAATTAAATTTTAAGAACAAGGAGTGGATAGTGAATATGGGAAGGCGAGGGGAATTTTAATGAGCTAAAAGTGAAACAATGGTAGGGAAAAAAAGCGAATACTGTTAAAAAAGCCAATGAAGTAATGCATAAAAATAGTTCCATATTCAATACAAATATTCCAGCATGAATTAGACAATTACTATGTTAAAACTTGTTCACTGTCCCACATTCAATTTTCTTAAAAACTTTCAATTAACACATAATATAATTATACTCAGAATCATCATGATATTCACCCATACTGTTTACAAGAATTCTGTTTCTTTTCATTTCCTTCCTTTTTATATTTAAAACAACATCCAAAGGAACACATAGTTATATTACTTCAACTCTGTCCAACATAAAAAAACATCAACCACTAGCCATAACTTATAAATCCTCAAATCAAACAAGACACAGGTCTTCCCTGAGTTGTACATACTCTTTTAAAACATGCCTGATTCCACTCCTTTGACAAATTTAACGATTAAATTTGCAATGAAACCATACTACCAAAACCTCGTGCTCATCTCTGATGGTGAAATTACAACAAAACGAAGCACGATGTCTACATAAATCATACACAATAGACAACCAAGCCACAATTATCAATGCTTCTAATTGCAATAATCCGCAATCGAGCAAATTAAACACACAAAAACAACAACCACCACTTTATACCATGTTGTAGGAATACACAGACCAACTCATAATTCAAAGATGGATCTCTGTGACTGTACATATCGAATTACTCCCAATCAAACCATTCATAACAATGTGATGCAAGAGCATCGCCAACAACAAGCGAGCGTGGGACAAGCGCCAACACATTTTGGCACATGATGAAACTTATTTGAAAATATCTTGAAGTTAATGTGCCAATCTTAAATGAGATAATTAAGAAGGAGCACACTTGTAATATTGTAAAGGACCTTGAGCGATCCGCTCTCGTCTATAGTAGGTAGAAGGCATTTATAATAGTTAATGAAGGTAGATAGAATTTAATGCTTAGATTAGACAGTTTTAGAGCGCAAGAGGGAAATGGGATATAGACACCCTCATTGCATCATTTGTATTATGATGAAGATTATGAGCATAGAACATACGGAGAAGAGAACAAAGAGTTGTGTAAAAACAACCATGTACAGAGATTTGAATTAATAGAAAGAGCTTTGATTCGAATTCATGGCGTCGTGTTTGTTCTCTGTGTATGCATGTTGAATGTTATGCTCATGGATGTTTACTTTCTGTTATACATTTTCTTTATATGCTATGTATATGACTTCATGCTTTGTGTTTGAGGTTCTGAGAGGGAGTAAGGAATGAGTTTCAATTGTTTCTCTGTCTGAGTGAGTAAAATTCCTGCAAGGAGTGCAGTGGAGTTTGTCCACAAGGAGTGCATTGACAGAAGTCAAAGTTTGTCTCTGAAAATCTTAGGAGAGATAACAATTTTTCTCATTCTCACAGAAGTGCAAGTTGAGCACAGGAGCCGTGCAAGGTTTGCGCAGGCCGAGTAGAGTTTCAGGTTTTGTAACCTGAGTGAAGTGTTGGGAGAGACTGCTACTGCAGGGAGTGCGCAGAGTCGAAGGCGTTCGACACTTTGAAGTGTTTGAAGGCTGCCGCAAGGAGTTCACGCAAGGGTTCCTTTAAAGACTCAGAGTTGTGGAAGGGCTCGACAAAAGGTTGGAATCTTTGAAGTTCTCGAAGGAAAGTACTGGGCTAAGTGTTTTAAAGCCTTGAGAAAGTGCAACAATGTTGAGTTGTAGGTGGATAAGTTCCATGCAGAGGAGAAAGGTGGTCACAATGAGCTTTCCTCAAGTGCAAGCTTAGAAGAAATCACGACTGTAGGATCCAAGCTAGCCAGGCCATTGGATCACTCGTGAAATCGCATCTCGGGGTTTCGTGAGTTGAAGGGTCGAAGACTTGGTATCAAAGTCCATGAAGTCGTGAAGGCGAAGTAGCTAAGTGGCGAGTGGATCATAGCCATCCATTTGGGAAGGATAGGTGGCAGATATCTAGAGATCTCGCGAATTCGGAGACTCGCGAGGTGGGAGGCCAAAGGTTGGGCACTCTAAGTTGCGAAAGGCGAAGTAGCGAAGTGGTGAAGAAACATGTGTGTGTGGGGCCATAGAAGCCAATAAGGTGGACAGGTGGTGAACTATTGACATGGAGTTCAATTGTGTTGACCACTTCAGGGTTTCATAAGTCGAAGTCCCGAAGGCCTTGCATCAGAACTCGCGAAATTGCGAGGTGCGAAGTCCTGAAACGATAAGAAGTCTAGCTGTGGGCCAGCGTCGAGAATCGTGTCGGAGTTGACATTTCAAGATTTTTGGAATTAGAGAATTAGGATTTTGGGGTTTGCGTTGACAAGAGGTTTCAGTATCGAGAGTCTCGAACTCCCAATATGCGAAAATCGTGCTGACCATTGGATCAAGCGGGGAATCATAGCCGTTGATTTATTTTGGTTAACCGAACCTTGGAGTGTCGGAATTTCAGGTTTCAGGGGTCTGAGGGATGAGGTACTTGACCACCGGAGTCATGAAATCGTGAAGTTTGATCCCCCAAAGTGTGAAGGAAGAATCCCACGAGGTTTTTCTGTGGGTGCAGATTTCTCGAAAGGGAAATAGAGGAGCGATTGATGAGAGATCTTCGGGCCAAGGGAGAAAAACGATCCTGTGTATGTGGACTTCTGACCTGCAGGTTGGGAGGGCTGCGTCACAATGCTGAGTTATCTATCCAACTATTACAACAAAAAGAGGCAACGAATGTATGCCCATTATCATTTCCAATTACAACTCTCTAATCAACCTGATCAATAGAGATGAACCAACAATAAAAGCCACTGTCAATACTACTCAAACAAACTTATGACAATCAACAAGATGCCCGACAGGGTGCGACTGGTTTTGTTTACCAAAATCGGGCTTTGTAACTAATAAATCAAAATAATCAAGAGTTCGCTCGGTGGAACCAAACACATGGATACTGGAGGTCAAAATTATCAACAATAGGTGAGAGACCCTTGAGACAAGCACAGTGGAACCACAAGAATTATAACTCGTAGCTTGTAATATAGGGTGACAGTTCGACCCCAGGTAGGAAAGACCATGAAGAAGAGGAGCATAGGTTTCTTACTGGCCAGTAACCAACACCAATAACATGCAGGGGCATTACCCTCGTGGTTTTCCCCAAAAGGAAAATAATGCTGATAGAAATGCAGAGCCCAGGTACTACCAACAACCCTAAAGCATGATTCTTGGCATAATAGCCACCCATAACCAACTGTGCGGATACCAATAACATAAAATGAGCCCACGACCAGGTGGAAAATGATATGCAGTGACCAAAAGGTGGTTCAAATCATACACAACAAACCCATAACACCAAATACAACCGGATGTGGTTACAATAACCATGAGGAGATGACCAACAAATCCAAATAGAATGAAACCCTCCAAAAAAATCCCATAAATACAACAAATATCCATCACGACTTCCACCACACAAAACATCCAATGAAATCGCAACTTAAACCATCAATTTTTCCATTTGCAACGAATAACACAAACAACTATTCCAGAGAAAACACCACGCGTTTACATAGTTTCCAACCTCAATAAAACACACAACAATACATTACCGATCCAACATTCATTTCATACACAGAGCAAATTCATGGATGGGAGAAAAAAAACTATACCTGTAACCAAATGGCCTTCAAAATGTGATCTTGGTCGAGCAATTCCTTCCACGCCTGAATCTCGGAGCTTAACCACAACAAAAACCAAATGAACAATAAACATGCTAGGGTGACGACCAGTGGGAGAAGTATGGAGTGACGTGCATTTGCTGCGCGTTTCTTCCATCCTCTATCTCATTCAATTACATAGTACATGACAAACAACCAACCATTAATCCATGCATCGAAACTTGCACACATTTCTTGCCAATTGCGCAACTTGATCCATATTAACCATTGCCAAAAACATACTATAACATATATCACATGCGTCCAATCTAACTAAATATAAATCGTATAGCCACTAACATTTCTATTTAGGACTAACATCGATTCCTTTAATTTCAAATGCATATAGTATAACATGGTATAACATAGTTCCCTTTTCTTGGATTTATTCCATATTTCTTTTGTCTCTTGTTATAACTAACATGTGTCTTGTGTAGGTGTAACATGTGATGAATAATGGCTACAATAGCAATGTAATAACAACAAACATAATCCATTCATAACATGGAATTTAGAGCTTAGAGTAATGAAATCAACACATAAAATCCATTATCCATCTTCCATTATGTCGCAATTAAAATCAATACTTCATCATCAATCATGTAGAACCCTATAAGTAGTGTCTAACAACAACATAAACGTGTAATAAGAACCTTATTTGATCCTCCAATCTACAAGGGGGTCCCACCTACTAGTATTATATATCATTATCTTAGTTTAAATAATAGGATTTAGCAATACTTTGCGGGTGAAATCCTCGTTGCGATTTTTATCGTCAACAAGGTTCATCTATAACAGGTTCATCTACAAAAACCTCTCTCGGTTTTGAAAAATATATTTTTATTTGGGAGATATGATGTCATATTTGACCCCTATTTTCCCAGTCTACTATGCAATCTGCTGCACTTTTGTTGTAGGTTAGTACTATTGCACAACAGACTTGCTACGCAACTGTGACAGAGATTCTGGAATGCCTCCAGATCAGAAAGGAAAGGTAGGAAAGCATGACATCTCATCTACAACGAATGCCAGAGGTCAAATATCATCAGGATATGGTTTCAAAAGTGGATTTATCTATTATTATCTTGTAATTAATGAGTCAACTTTGACTCCTCGTTTTCAACAGTTAGTTCAGATTTTGTTTCAAAGAGATTTGTAACTGTTTCTTAACCTAGGAAGGTTGTTAGGATTCGAATTTGGTAGCATAGGAAGATATTTTTTTGTATATATTTCATGAAGCTATGAGAGCTAAAGGGGGGACTCTTTTGGGAAAAGAGGACTATGGTATTGCTGATCAAGACTTGTTTATTCCTTTGAAGTTAATGCATAAGTTTCCTCTTTCTGAAATTTGAGATTCATCACGTTGTTTATGTTGAGTATGTGTTTCTTGTATATAATTTCTATGATTATGTTTTTCTGCTAGCATTGTTTGAGAGTAAGTGGTAGGAATTCATCCATTTTTTATGCTCCTTTCACACTGATGATGTTTTTTATGTGTTAATGGTTACTTTTACAGAATTCATCTTCATTTGATGCTCTGTTTAGTAATTAATCTTGGTGTCCTTTCTTTTAAAGTTGCACTGGAGATTCATCCATTGATTGATGCCTGTAGTGTAGTGGTATTTCTTCTCCTTTCCACCTCTCATTTCATTTCATTTATTTGTTGAGCATAGCACCTATTTTACCCCAAAAGTACAGGAAGAAACCGACCAACTATTGACTGTAATAATATTGAAATTCAGGCCTTGACTCCATTTTCCAATGGTACCTTTTCCTTGTTTTTCCTTCCAACCCTTTAAAAACAAAAAACAAAAAATCTATCTTATATCAGAATCTGACCTTTGTGTGCTTATTGATGAATCCTGTGAGTTATTGCCAGTCATTAGACATATGAGAGCCCTCTTTGGTTGTATAGGTCATAATACAATCTAAAGTTGGTTGAAACAGTTACCTTGGGGTTTCTTTGATACATCCCAAATAAATTTCCGAGTTTTAACAGAGTAGGTATATGTAAAAACCAGAGAAGGATAATTGGAGAACAATAACTATATTTTTCAGGTATTTGCATGGCACTACTAGTTATGGATTGTGCTACCAAGGAAGACCAAGTTTGGACAGAGTGTTGGACATACATGGATTTGTGGATGCAGACTGGGATGGAGATATGGATCGTAGAATATCTACAAGAGGGTATGTGTTTAACCTGTTTGGATGAGAAATCATTTGGATGAGAAAAAAACAGTCTGTAGTGGCACTTTCAACTACAGAAACTGAATACATGGTAGCCACTCATGCACAAAACAAAGAAGCATGATTACAAATATTGTGTTCACGTATTGGGTTGGTACAACAAGTTGTAAGGATAGAGTGTGACAGTCAGAGTGTAATTTTTCTGGCGAAGAACCCAACTTATCATTCAATGCCAAAGCATATTGATGTTCAATATCACTTTGTGAGAGACATGTTTGAAGAAAAGAAGGTGTTGTTTATTGACGCCCAAAAGTGCAACATGGAATCCCTGCATGAAAATTGGTTGCAATGCCTTACTACTTATATATATTTAATAATATACTAAATTGGTGGGACCCCGTTATGTGAATAGTGATGAAGGATGCTCTTATTTGATTACGCTCATGGTTACCTCACAAAAATGATTCTTCAGTTTAAAAATTTGAAACTGCTTCCGTGTGAAATAAATGAATGATGGCGTATTGGCAATTTAATTTAATTTTGAAAGGGAAAGGGAAAAATGTTGTCTTAATGAGCATATTGGTTTATTCTTGCTACACATACATTTTGACTTGTTAATTCAAACTCCAAGCATGGGCTATATATGGTTATGGCATATCACACTTATGATATTCTTGTGTTATAATGGAAATTGATTAAGTTTTATAGGGTGGCAATTTAGCAAGGAATGTGGGAAATTGGATGTATTTGGTGCTAAGTGTTAAACTATGCATATGAGTTAATGGAAGGTGGAAAATTCATTTTTTTTGTTATGTGGCACACATAGTAGAGTATGCGTTGGTGCGCTCGTACTTGGATGTGGTTGATTAAGTTAATGTGAGAAACGACGTGAAATTAATGCATGCCACTCTAACCCTACCTCGAGGTCACCATCCTCACTTGGTTCACATTTGTGTTGGTCGCTTTGGCTGGTGCTGCCTCCGTTTTTCTCGGCCTTGGAGAGAATATTCATGTTCATTTTTTCTTGGCATTCTGCATACAGGTTTGAGGGAAATTGCTTCTCCATTCATGAAATATAGCTTTACTCAGAATAAATCTTGATGTTGGCTCTTAGATTTTCTTACGGTGTGTGTTTGCTTTCCGAAGTTTAAATGAATGTATGTGCGTATCGACTGTGAAATTGCACATTAAGTGGATTTCCTCCCTTTTTGCATTTAAATGTTCAAGATGATTAATGGTCGAAATGTCCTTTCTGTTTGGATGGAATTGTGTCCAAAATATGTGTTTATCTGTTGCTATGCATGTTAGCAAATAAATATGGAAAATATTGTTCAGGTTTCACTCATCTTTGGTCATTAAAATTCAAGGATTTCTTTTCTCTGTGAAACAAAGAGTAGTTGTTTTCTTAATACCATTACCCAATCATGGAATATTTGTAGCTCCTTCAAACTACTTGTCAACTGTTTGTATATGTATGGGTGTATTTTCCTTGCAACCTCCATGAGAGGTCCGTGGAAGTATGTTGTGATAAGAGATGGTTAAAATGTTTTTTTAACAAACCCCTTGAAGGGTTCACCTTTGCATTCTCCCAGACCTTAGTTCTTTTATTGATGTATGGAATTTTTGAGCTATGATCGTGATGTATGTGGTTAACTCGACATTGAGAAGATTGGTTAATTGTGTCTCATTTGTTATGTATCCATTTGGGTTTATCGAATTTGAAGTTGTATGGTGTTAAAATAAAGAGCACCAGGTTCACATGGGTTTCGAACCCAGTCTGTTTACACAACAATTATTCAAGGTTGTGATACCGACATTGTATATTGAAGGGTGTTGTAGGAAAATCTCCCTGCGGACAGGTAGATCGCCTCAAAGAGCTAGACTCTTAACTCTAAGACAGAAAGTGCTTAACATGGACATTGACTTCCTTTCAAATCTATACAAACTAATGCATGAGGAGGAAGGAGAACAAAAGTACCTTTTTATTGACGTTTGTCCTTGCACGCTCCGAGTTGAGCTCCAATCGTTTTCTCCTCGATAAGCTCTGTAGACAAAACAACAGTACAACCACTTCCTACTCTATTGATATTAGCTTGAAAATATATCTATCTACCAGAGATAAGTTTATGTAAGATCAGACACAAACTAGAAAGAAACAGGCCAAGCATGCCATATTAATGAGAATAGTGACAGTAGTTACTTACAATTGTATATGTGAATGCAACAACTTCGTCAAGTCCTCTTCGTCTTAACCCTTGATCGAAAGATCCACGATCCAGATGACAACAAATTCAATGATTACTCTCTTCCAGTTCACTGTGTGTTTCCTATGAGATCATAGGTTTCATGCTAGCAATTCTTCCTCGTTACAGCACCACTTATGAGATCATAAGTCTGGTGTAATTCTCCATTTCCATCCCCCTTTCACCATGAGAAAGCTTGCTTTTATAGCCTTGGAGAGGCTTTAACCACTTGAGATATCCTTGGGGAAGTTGAGGATTTTCCTCCTTCAGTTGAGGATCTGCCCTAAGATCATGGCTTGATTGAGAATTCAAACTCAACTGACCTCCAAGAATGAATGGATCCTTCCCCCATTCATCTCAACCACTTAACCACTGCCCATATTAGACAACGCTCCCTCAAAAGGGGCATCAGGGTGCTATAGCGCTCCCTACTAGGCTTAAGGGGGCGCCAATGCTCCTAAAGTCAATAGCGCTCCCCCAGAAGGGTCAATGAAGCTTTATAATGCCCCTAAAAAGTGTTAGGGGGGGTGCCAACACTCCCAGAAGAGGTATAGAGGAGCTCTCCCCTCCAAAAACCTAGTTTTTTCAGTGTTTTCAGATGGCAAAAGGTTCATGACTTCAGCTAAGCATTCCTCCTCTTCCAAATTAAGTGTTTGAGGCATTTTAAGTGTCTCCTTGATGTCGTTATAGGCATGACATAGGCATCATGACAGTATGCTTTCTTTGACACTTGCGACACTTGTGAGAAAAATGCGACACTTGCGACACTTACGATGACGACACTTGCGACACTATCGAAGTGAGTAAATTTGATGTGTAACAAAGGGTTTTTGGTTTATTCTGTGTTCTCATCCCCCCCCATTGCGTGCTTGATGTAGTTTGGTTTTAGTTGTTGGAATGACTTTGTTAACATTCTATTATAAAAACTATGCGAATAAAGGAAGAGGAAAAATAAATAAAGGTTGTACTGTTAATAGTTTTGGAACTTTCCTAGGGTTTTGAACAACTATATTTTGGATTTGGATTATTAAACAAAGAAAATCTTGTCAAATGAGGGCGATGATGGCATTTTTATTAAATTTTATTGCATATAATATAACAATAATCGTTTTTTTCCCCTTTCATTATACCATTTTTTGCACATTATAAGCCCCTCATTTTCCCAAATACATTTAAAGCATTCCCTGTTCTATTATTAAGAATTTAAAAATCTTTTTGGAAAGGAAAATGATTAAGGACAAAAGAGAAAAGCTAGCTGATGACTGGTGTTTGGAAGTTGGATGTGGATACAGTCTTTGTTACTTCTTCATTTTCTTGAATAGTATTCATTGGTTTTTACCAGTGAGATACTTTCAATTTTCATTCATTCTGAGTTTACTAGAAGGCTTAACCCTCTTGATGACAACATGGTCTTATTGAAGACAACAAGATTCAAAACCGAATTACCACATGTTTCAACAACTTGTTTTAAATGTGTATGATTTATCTTTGGCAGTCTATGTGTTCTTGTTTGTTTATGAATTGAATTTCATGACTGATAAATAATATCTTGCAGAGTCAAGTGACAACATTTTGTGGGAAGCTGATCCAGATCTTTAGCTTCAATTTTATTTTTTTGTCAGAGTCATTTTTTATGGTGCCCATCGAAGGCTTCTAAATATGACTTTGGTCCCTACCCTTGCAGGGGTCTGTAAATAGAATTTAGTCTTGTATCTCAGAATGAAATAAATATAAAAATCGGATTACTGTTTCAGTCTCACATATGTATTTTAATGATCTGGTTCAATCTTTTGCTTTTATATCCATGTACAAACTCATGTAATTTCTGTTTAAATTTATTTCTTTTTTTCACAGTTACATATAATGTATAAAAAATCAGCCTTGGTCCCTTGCATTTAATACCTGTGGATTAAATAATATATATATATTTTTAAGACTATAAACCTCGGGTGACATTCCCAACTATATTTCCTTAGCTCGGTAAGATCCGTAAATGCTTGAGTAAGGTTTTCCATACCTTTTCCTCAACATTTATTTGGTGACCATAATGGAAATATCTTCCATATCTCTTTGGTTGATTGTATCACGATTATCTTTTGTTTTTCTGTTTTTTCTGATTACTCCTTGACTGTTGTTTTTTTCCCATTCCAATACCTTTTACAAGACAAACCAATATTGGAAAAGGTATTGATGACCAAAATAGCATTGCATTGACCTTATTCAACACTATTTTAGAAATTGCTAGTACTTGTGCTGAACTTGAACACTCTTGGAAAGTAATTGAAAGGGACATAAGTATCCATGAACGTTGGGAAGCTAGGAAAAGGCATCCCAGAAATCAACAATGAACTTCCTTTTCCAACCTCTTTGTTCTTCCTTTTCCTCTAATATTCATATATCTCAAAGGAGAAGAGGATTGTCCCATGAAGCTACTCCTATTTTTGAAATAGGAAGGAGGAAAATTGTTTTATCAACACAAGAAAGTGCTCTAAGGCGAACCTTATTTGACTCTGCTAGTTCACCTTTATCACCCATACCTATCACCTTCAATATGACATCTGGGGGTAGTGGTAGTGGCACCAGAGGTGCCTCCTCCTCACAACCTTCTGCTTCATCAATAATTGGTAGTATATACAACCATCAAGTCACTATTCAATCCACTACCAATCGAGCTAAAGTTATAAAAAAATATGGGCTTTTTAAATTAGAGGAAGATGCTACGACCACCCCATAGTATGTATCTTCTCCCTTGAATTTGGCACCTGCTACTCACCCCTTACCAAAATTCAAGGAGCATTTACTTAGGTTTTTGGGAAATAATATTGTTACTACAAATGAACACCTAGTAGCATTTTCTAATGATTTTAATAACATATGGGCTAACGATAATGAAAATTGCATGTATTTATTTTTCAACTCCCTCGAAGGGAAAGCTGCAACAATTTTTTTTGATCTCCCTCCCAAAATTCTTTCCACTTGGGAAGAGTTGGTTTATTGGTTCAAGTCCACTTATGGACAATCCAAGAGTCCAACTGAGTAGTTAAGGGAATACAACAATATTTACTATAGAGATGGTGAAAGCATTAAGTATTTTAACCTTTGCTTCACCAAATTATATAATCAAATCCCTGAACTAATCCGTCGGAAAAATCAGACTGCTTTCATGCATTATTAGAATGTGTTACCTTCTCCTTATTGTCATAGACTCGAAGAAAATGATATCGACAGTATTGGTTCCACTCTTCATACTTGCCTCGAATATGAGGATCAAATCGAAAGAATGGGTCTCCCTAAGGGAGACTTAGTCAAGAAAACATATATGTCTTCTCTCCTACAACTTGTGCAAGATTTGAATAATAGGATGATATCTTATGAGAAAAAAGGAAATACCTCTTCCTCTGCCCCTGGGGCATCTTCTTCTTCCTTAGTGTTGTGACCTTCATTTTGTTGATAGAAGTTGCATAAGGAATGCTACAGTCCCAATTTTGGTAAAAAAAAGATGCGCAAGTCACATAGGAGATAGATAGTGGAATGAAGAAAGAAACCGAAAACGGTTGGAAGGACAATGCAACACTAGCCTGGAGAAAAAAGTTATAACATAACAAGAAAAGAAATCATTCGAAGTCTCAAACCGGAATATCCCAATTGTCTTATATATACTGGATGAATATGATTGTAAAGGGTTGTTGATCCTTTCTAGTCAGATGGTTTTTCATATGTTTTTTGGAATTGGTTTGAGTTCTATGTTATTGTCCATTTTGGGTAAATGTTAGCTAGAGTTATAAGAGTCTGGGTTTTTGAACCAGACCAAGGCTGTAAAAGAGTCATGTCCTATTGTAATGTTGAAAGAGAAAGGGTCTGGGATAACCTTGTCTCTTAGTAGTATAGAGTTTTGTTGTTAGCTTTGGCATGACCAAGTTGTGTTTGCAACTTAGTCGGATCATGTAATTGAGAAGAACTATGTGATGTTAATACAAAGAGAGACCCAAATTTTGAAATTATTGTGTCTGTTTAGCTTTAGATTATCCTGAATGTTTCTTCGTATTATATTTATTCCAAATATACTTAATTTGATATAACTTCTTTATGAATGCAACACAACTTTGTTTTCTTTAATTTGAGTTAGTAATGTTCAGACAGTTTTGTGTTTAATCTATCTTGCGCAGGACTAACAACGATCTTGAGATTGTATGGATTTGTCTAAGTATTATTCTTACCCTTCCCTATTTTCCTCATCTTGGTTGCGCTTCAGGTGAGACTTATTCCCTTCAAGGAAGATGAAAATGCCAATGCTCTAGATTAATTCAGGACCTTTTGTTGGTAACCTAAGAAGGAACCTGGTCTGATCAATTCCGTGCCAACAAAATTGTTCCTTTGTTGGGACCTTCTTCACAAGGGAACCCGTAGGGATAATTCATCCACAAATTCACCGATCCGATATTCGCCAACGGTGGGAGAGAAATTTTTATGTCTTCATATGGACATAAGTGGAGTTGTGAGGTAAATCTATGAAATATATAAGAGAGGTTGTATTTTACTCAGAAAGATCAAGTGACTAGTATGAGATATTCTGGGTTAAATTTATGGAAGAACTATTCCATTGGATAGATAGGCTCCAAGAAGCTTTGGAATTCCAAGAACGAGTCAATAAGACTTGTACTTGGGATACAAAAAATATTGCAGCGCTTCATCGGCTGGATCACCTTATCACAAGAGCAATTATTTTTTGGGTCAATACAACTCTGGAAGGATACATTATCGAGTTTGCAGATCATAATCACCTGTCTTTTTCAAGGGTAGAAGTGGATTTCAAGAAATATGAACAGGGAAGACTATTAAGAGAAATTCCCCTCTGGATTAAGGTATTCTTGATGGAGGAGGGAATGTTGACTATCTCCTCGACTGAGATGACAACCTAAACACCCACACTTGGGGTGGGGTGACTTTGGGGTGGGATCATGGCATGCAAAAGGGGAGAGGGTTCTTTAATAAATGGGGGAGTGATAAGAAATGGATGCAAGGAATGAACGAGCCTTGAAAAGAGCTGCCATATTTGAGAAGTGGTGGTGCGGTAAGATAAAGAAAGCAATAAAGAAATCCGAGGTGTTGAGGAAAGAACTTGGACCAAGAGAATTCTATGAAGGAAAGGAGGAAGAGTTGAGGAAGATGAGAAGACATGGAAGACTGGCTAGTCAAAGAGTACATGAGAGACAAGTGCAGAGAGAAAGAAGTCCCCAAGAGGGTGGACAAGAAGAAGAATGTGTAGAAGCAAGGGAAGATCAATCCGACATGGATCTTGTAGAAGAAAGAGAATATTCAGCCCCGATACCAGGAAAGATCGGGAACTCGGTCAAATAGACCACTCTAAAGGATGAGAATGAGACCCCCAAGATCAAAGAAACCCGCCCAAAAGCCAGTGGAACCAACCCCGAATCACCCGTCCCCCAGGTGTCTTCTATACCAGTGGTAAATTATATACTACCTTCTTATGATATTCCTAATTCAATTCAGTCAACTAGTCAGTCACAACATGTGAGCATGAAGACTAGGAGGATATTGGAATCCCTTGGTATATCACAACCAAGACCGTTAGGGTTTACCTTGATAGGAGCAGTAAGATCAACAATGGATGGAAACGTGGGAGGCTCGATTTCTCAATACCCATAATTTTGGGGTAAAGGAGACGAGGATGTTGAGCAACATTGGTTTCTGTGTGAAGTGATTTGGAGGTCTAGAGGGACTCTAGATGCAAATAAATTGGTTAAATTCCAGAGTACCTTGAGAGGTCATGCTCTCAAATGGTACATGAAGGCTATTGAACCAGGAGGAGTGCAAGGACAGACGTTCACACTTGGCCAATTTCAGACAAAATTCATAGCAGAGTTTAAGCTACCACAGTTAGAACAACAATCTCTCTCTGAGTTGCATGAAATTCAATAGAGGGAAGGAGAATCGGCTTGGGAATATAGTCAGAAGTTTAAGGATTCCATTGGGAGGCTAGTGCATCTAATTCATGAATATCACCAGAGAGAGTGGTATATCCAGGGATTGCTACCTCTGACATGAATTTTGTTAACACAATAGAAGATAGTCTCCTTGACAGATTCCTTGGAAAAATCAATGAAGATTGAAGACATGGAAATATATCCAGGGATACTAAGGGTGACCAAACCCCTACCAGATGCAAATTTGGCACAAATACAAGGAAAAATATCGACACTGACAGAGAAGAGTCAAGAATTGACGTTACCCAGACAAGGAATCCCTCAAGTATGGTGTACCAGATACTACACAGAGGGGAATCTGGTGAATGAATGTCCATGTATGAGGGGAATGGGACCTCCTCACAATCCAATGGGACCCATGGGAGGATTTTCACAAGTATATGTGAATTTTTCATTCCATACCCCAACCCTGTATCATACCTTTCCAAGAAATCAAGCATCACAGTCAGCTGAGTATTGCGAGATTTTTTAAATTCATGGGCATGCGCCAACGCAATGCCCTATTATTCATAAGTATTCTACCTTATCGAATACTGTACATTATGAGTTTTGGGCATCTACCACACATGCAACAAATCAGTGTAGAGTGTTGGATGCACTTGTGGACATATCGAATCGAACATCATTCAAGGTGAATGGAACCCCTCAAGGATCGAGAAGAGGCCGAGGAGGTGGGGCCGAAGGAGGCTTTAGAGGAGGAAGAACTAGGGGAAGAGGACCAAATAGATTCTACAATTGTGATGAGAAAGGTCACATGGCTAGGAATTTTCCTCAACCGAGACGAACATGGTGCTCTCACAGTAGAACCAATGGACACGCAACTTAAGACTTCCCAAAGATAATTGTGAAATGAGAAAATTGAGCACCTCAATGAGGAGCCAACTTCATCAGCTTAGAGATAAAGAGGGAAGTCAAGGGACAACTACCCAATATTAATATCATTACTCGCGAAGGAGAAAATACTGGTGTAAATTCTAATAATCTGCCTAAGATCCAGAAAGAAACGCCCAAGGAGGACAAGTATGACCCTCTAAAACATAAGTTGTTCTTTAAAGATGCAATAAAATCATTACAGAGTATCTATGGCCCCAAAATAGAAGAAAATCCCCCTTAATCCACCATTTATCCTAATATTTCACAATTTCGTACCTCACCCCTTGCACCCTGAAACCCCGTAATCACGATGAGACAACCTGAGCAGTCGCAAAATGTAGTCAACCTTTGGTTTCAATTATTTTATGATATTCTAGGGAATGACCAGTTGACAGAGAAGTTGCGCAATGCCCTGTATCTAGTCCTAGGAATGAAGGAATCCCTAGAAGATAGAATAATGACTAAAATTCCTGAGAAGAACACTTAGAGAGTGAAAAGAAGGAAAATACGGACTGGGAAAGAGTTTAGACTAGCAGCCTAGCTAGATGAGTTTGAGATTAAGGATGTTATGTTAGATCTAGAATATGATGTTAACATATTTTCTAAAAATACTTGGGAAGATTTAGGGAAACCACAGTTAACACATTCTCCAATCCAATTGAGAATGACCAATCAATATTGTATTTTCCCAAGAGGAAGGTTGGAGAATGTGGAGATAGATGTTGCAGGAGTAAAAAGTGTAGCTGATTTTGAGGTGATCGAAATCATGGGGGATAAGGACCCTTATCCTTCACTACTTGGTATTGATTGGGCTTATGATAACTATGTTGTTATTGACCTGAAGAGGAATACTATGAAATTTGTAGTAGACATAATAAAAGTAGTTCATCCCTTGGATCCGTATGTAGGCTCTCGATACACAGAGCCAACAGAAAAAAATATGGAAGGAGAGGATCTAGATAATTTATACACTATAACAGTAGGAATGAGAGCAAACTACATTAATCCTATGACCGATGGATCAATAATTTGGAGGAGCATACAATCGGCGAATGGAGATTCAAAACTAGCATTTGATAGTTGGCAACAGGGAACATATGAAATATTTTCAAGACGATGCACAACTATCATAGAAACGAGATGGGTTGGAATCGAGGTCAGAGAACATCCAACATACAATGGTACCTCAGACCTTGGCAGTTTTCTGGTTAGCATGGAAGAAAAGATAGCAAAAGATCAAAGGATCATAGTTCTGGACTTAGCCTTGGAAGACACCCCTTCCAGGTGGTGGGCTAGTCACAAAGCAGTAATTAGGAACTAGGAGGATGTGAAGCATGCTATCCAATGTAGATTCAAGATAAGGAGCAACTAAAATCAGATATGTGGATGGATTTTCAAGTTGCGCAACTGTTCAATGTATAATCTGATCCTAAAACACATATCGAACAATGCGTAAGACAATGGCAAGTTGTGGAAGTACCATCGCACCTATGGGTTCAAGTGTTTCCCCATTCACTAGGCCCGATCCTGAAATCCTGGTACATTCATGAAGAGACCAGAAGGCAGACCATCATTTTGAAAAATTTAGCAGAACAATTTTGCAAGGAATTCTCTTTTACAAGTAAGTACCCTGAGCTTAAGATAGTCCTGCAAATAATCAAATAAATTCTTTTTACCGATGCTTGTAAATAGAAATTAGACCCAGTGGTATATGCCAATCATAGTCAAGTGCTTCAGTCTAACCTTCACTTAGACATAGACAAGAAACCCATAGAATTCTATAAAATCAAGAAGGATTTGGAAAACCCTGATGATTTAAAAGAACTGAAAAATTTATCCATTAAGAAAATAAAAGGAAGTAGAAAAATCCAAAACACACTACCTATTGTTGGCATAGGGGCAGACCTAGGGTTTAACTCCAAGGGCGCACCAACAAGCCCTAACTACTGTCCCTTTTGGCAACACCTTCAAGGCAAATGTAGTCTCACCCGAAGTAGCTATGGGGGGGTTGCAGGACACAGATGTATACAACCAAGGGAATATAAAGTGGGTATGATAGAAGAACAACACAACATCTAGATATCAATTACCATCCTAGATCTACTTCGCACAACTATCTATCAGATCTAACAAAATAATGCAATAACAATATATCCATAAACAAGAGAACACAACATCAATCACGCACAACACAAAGATGTATGTGGTTCACCCTCTCGCTAGGGCTATGTACACAGATCTGTGATTTATAATATATTAAGATGAAATCATATCTTTCTTATTTGTGCTCTTGGCTAACATATCTTCTCTCTTTCTCTCTATCTTTCCTCCCCATGCACCCAGTTGCAGGGTTTATCTTTGCACCCAACTGAAGATATTACAACACAAGCTTCCTTCACTCCTCAATGCTTCTCTCTCTCACTACAATAATCACTCAATGAACTTGGAATGAAAAATAACAACAATGATAATGAAAACAATCCATCCCAGGTCCTCTTGACCTTTATTTATATATTACAATAGCTCACCGACAGCCTTAGGCCAAAATCTAAGTGTCAAAACCCTAGATACCAAAACCCTAGGTGTCTAAAACCTTAGTTCATCTTGACCCATGTCTTTAGGGCTTCACCAGCCTATCTTTCCTTCCTTCTTGTACGGTGCTCCAAAGCATCCAACGGTGGCTTTTTTTTCTTGCTGAGTTGTCCATGATCCGTCTTCCTTGCTGATCTATCATCCTCGATCTCCTCATCCAACGACTTGCTTTCTCTTACTTCACTCCATCTTTACTTCTCTTCTACTCACTTTGACCCAATATTAGTCATTGTGTCTTCCGTGTAGTTCACATTCCATCTTTTCTACTTTACTCTTCTCTTACTTCCATACCCAAGGGCCAACAGGACCCCAACACTCACCTGTGACTCGTCCCGAGGCACTTCGGATCTGACCCTTCTAATTTGCTTAGTCTTTAGGATGCGTAGAGTAGCCTGTGATTTATGCTCTTTCCTTCCCCACTATGTGCAAACTGTCTTTCCTGTGTCTGGTACCCAGTTTCAACTACACCTGGTACTTGGATCCTTTTCCCTATGCTTTTAGTGAGAGCTGTGAGGCAACTGGTTGTCATAGTACAGTTTCAACCGGCTCCCGTTCACCAAACCTTCCTTCCATTCTCCATTCAAGGTCTTCAACTGTGCAGATCCTCCTTCCGTGACATAGATAACCTCATATGGCCCCAACGAATGTGTTTTGAACTTTCCTAGATGCTTCATGAATTTGCTGTCATATATTAGTACCAAATCACCTTGCTTAAATGCCTTCTTCTTGATGTGTCTATCATGGTAGGCCTTTTCTCTTTCCTTCTGTACCTGCTGATGGAATATTGCAATAAATCTATCTTCTTCTAGTTCGACCAACTGTGCAAGCCTCTCTTGAATAGTGCCAGTGTCATCCATATCTATAAAGGCTGTGATTCTTAAGCTTGGGACCAAATATTTCATCAGGACAACTGCTTTGAGACCATAAACCAACTTAAAGGGGGTCTGCATTGTTAGCTTCTTGCAAGTGGTTCTATAGGTCCATAGTATTGCTGGTAATCTTAAATCCCAGTCATCCCTATTCAGACTGAAAATATTCGTCAGCGTTATATCCAATATCTTATTGAATGCTTCAACTGTCCCATTCACTTGCAGGTGGTAGGGTGTGCTCTTCTGATGATGGACTGCAAATTCCTCGATTAAGGATTCAATGGTATTATTAATAAAATGTGTGCCTTTATCACTCATAAGGATCTTCGAGCATCCAAACCTGGTTATGATGTCATCAAATATGAATCATGCAGCTGTAGTTGCACTACAATCTCTAAGTGCTCTTGCTTCGACCCATCTGGTCAAGTACTCTATCGCAATGATTATGTATCTGGATCCTATGCGCTTGCTTGGTGGGTTTATAGGTCCCATGAAGTCAATGGCCCATTTCTCAAATTCTTGTAGGTTCGGTTGCGGTGCTAATCGAATTTCATATCTTTTGGATGGTTTCCTAACTCTTTGACATACATCACAGGATCTGTAATAGTCCTTAGCATCTCTATGTAAGGTAGGCCACCAGAGGCCATCTCTAAGAACCTTCTACGCTATTTCTTTTCCTATGTAGTGTTCTCCTGCGATGCCTTCATGAGATTTTGTGAGGATCAATGGTTGCTCTACCTCCATAACACACCTCCTCAATATCTCATAAGGTCCCATCTTGTATACTTGTCCAGCTATAAGTGAAAAGTCTGCAACACGCACTTGCAACTATTTCTTCTGGATGATTGTATATTCACTAGGTGCCATTCCTGTTGAAAGGAACTGGATTATCTCCATGAAGTGATCATCAATCTTTCTAATGACCAAAAACTGTGCATCTGATAATGTATCCTTCAAACTAGTAGGCTCTTGTTCATGTTCCAACCTCGACAAGTGGTAAGGACCTTTGTTCATTCTTTCTGGCCTAACCACAATCTCAAAATCATATTCTTGAAATAGAAGAAGCCATCTACATATTCTCCCCCCAGCATTGGCTTGTTGACTAGGTATTTCAGCATGGAGTGATCAATAAACATTTTAAAGTGTCCTCCCAACAAGTAGTGGAGAAACTTCTGCAGCGCATACACCATGGCTAACCCTTCTCTCTCAGTGGTGGTGTAATTAATCTTGGATATTGATAGCTTCCTGCTAGAAAAGGATAACGGGTGGTCAATGTCTCCATCTCCTGGTTGTGATAGCACAAATCCTATTGCAATATAATATGCATTGACATGCATGTGAAACTCCTTGCTCCAATCTGGGAAAACCAAAATAGGCACAATAACCATTTTCTATTTCAGTGTGTCGAAGCTTTGCTGGCAATCTTCTGTCCAATGAAACTGACAGTATTTTTTTGAAAATATTCTCCATGGGTGCTGTGATTTGTGCATAGCCTTTAATGAACTTCCTGTAGTATCCAGTGTGTCCCAAAGCAGTGCATAACTTTCTGAATGAAGTAGGAGGGGGCAAATCAACTATAATATCAATCTTGGATGGGTCTACCAGCAGTCCCTGCTTACACACAATATGAACTAACGACACTCCAAAGGGTGAAAATAATATGCACTTCTTCAGGTTCAACGTAATCTGACACTGCTTGCAATTATCCAACATTAGTCTTAAACATTCAATATGATTTTGTAATAAGCTAAAAATAGTCCAATTATCAAAATATGCTTCCAGAAATTTATGTAAAAACTCCTTGAATGCTTCGAACACTACCCTGGAAAAGATGGCTAGGGCATTCTTCAATCCAAACGACATCATTGTATACTGGTAGGATCCCCATTCTGTTGCAAATGTGGTCTTATGGCAATCTTCCTTGGCAATTCGGATTTGATGGTATCCTGAAAATCCATCTGTAAAAGAATATACCTCCTGTCCTCCTACATTATCTAACACTTCGTCAGTAAATGGTGTAGGGAATGGGTCATGCAAATATGCACCATTCATCTTCCTGAGATCTACATAGATCCTAATCTCTCCAGTCTTTCTATCCTGCACCACCATAGGGCTAATCCATTCTGATTCTTCAACAAGTTCTATGATTCCTGCCTCCAACATTCTATTGAGTTCAATCTTCACTTTCTCCTTATATTTAGGGTTCAATATGTAGGGTCTCTGTTTAACTAGTCTTGCATCTTGTTTCAAATGGATCCTCATCTCTCCCATGGGCCCTTTAATTCTCTTCATATCAGTGAACTTGGTTGGAAACAAGTCTTGATATTCATGCAGTAACTCTGTGATCTTGTCAATAGTGGAAACATCCCAATAATTTCCAACATTTGCAAGCTTTGATGTTTTCTCTGTTCCAATATTGAATTTTTTTTTTATTTTAATTGGTTGTCCAATGAAAGGTAGCTCAATTCCTGGTCCTTTGTATGTCTCTTTGGACTTCTGTTTCGGCAATGTTCACCTTCCTACGATCATCATCTTTTTCATCATTGATATTGTAATAGCCTTGCAGTTTCTAGAGAGGCACAGTCCATTCATATTTTTCTTGTTCCAAAGGGAGGCTAGGTGCCTCCTCAATACTTTCTGTCTTACAATCTATAATGCTTGATCCACTATAGGATATTGGATTTCAAACAAAAATGTAGTTACAAAGTTCTGGGTCATACCTTCCCAATCTGCAATGATGAGGCATAGTTTTGCTTGAAGATACTAGTTGATAGGGGTTGTGTCCAGTGTTTTGATGAATTTGTCCACCCATTGCTCTTGAGGAATGCTGCTCCAGGCTTCCTTGCAACTTCGCACATGGTCCTTCGGATAACTTCGACCTGTGTACCTAGCTTCACATCCTTATACTTGCTCTGAAAACCACGCTGTCATCAAAGTGAGACATTGTACCCAGTCTGTAATGTTGTTTTTTTGTGTCCCCCACCATCTTGTTGGGGTTTCTTTCAAGGCCTCATCCATTGCCAATAATCTTTGTTGTGTTGGTACAATTTCTTCAAAGTCCAACAAGAATGCTTCTAAATGATTCAGATCATCAAAGGTGGGCAAGTTACTTACTGTTGTGCCGATCCAGCGAACTTCTCAGGTTAATCTAGCACATCTCCTTGTAGATACTTCATACATTTTTTTTTCCAGTTCTCCAGTGCTTCTTCTGAATCTGAGGAACATGCGCTGTCACTTCACCAGCTTAGGTTCCCATCCACTGTAGGATTAATGTAATCCTGCTGTCTGGCTGTTAATTTTTATATGTTTTCTAGTTCATATGCGTGGTCTTCTTCTCTGATGGGTTCTGTGTATCTCTAAACTTCATCGGGATCCAAAGGTGCAATGAACCTAAGTCAATCTCCTCCAAATGTCATTCTTCTTTTCTTTAAATCAACCACAGTGGAATTATTTAACGCCTAGTTGTTATCACTGAAATTTCGTCTGCACATGGCGACAAGAACTCCACATCATCAGAACAACAATGAAGTCATTCATGGCACTGAATTAAGTTCACAGCATTCCAGAAGGGTCAAAAACTATACAAAGTAACCAAAAACTGAAGGGTGCTTTACAGCAGCTTGATGCACGTGCATATGCGCGGGACAAAAACGTGTTTCTAGCACATGCGCGCCCGACGCGCGCCTGTCAACACAAAAACCCGCGCATTCTCTAATATGGTGCATTAATTGCATAAGTCGGCCTCCCGACCGCCTATGGACCAGCCCCCAAGAGGATTTGACTCTCAAAATCAGGTCGGCTCTGCAAATTCAGTGAATTAATGACCTAAGTGAACCCTAAACAGGTCCGTGTTCACACCGGAAGTTGGTTACGTGACCGCCTGGAAAAATGCTATAAATAGCCGTGAAGACTCACTGTTTTAGCAGAGAATTCGAAGCAAAGTTACGCTGTCTAGATGATTCAGATCTCAGTCTTTGACAAGCTATCCATCAGCGACCTAACCTAGAGTTCTTTCACCACTCAGTTCAGTTCTATTCATTTTGTAAGGAAAGCATTGTGTTGAGGGCCCCGAAGGACCTTCCGCTGGAGGGAGAGGGAACCCCTGNTTCATTAATATACCAAGACTTGAAACCATTTGATGACCCCCGTGTCTCATGTTTGATGTTTTTGTTTATTTTCGAATTGTTATTTGCTTTCAGTTGTTAGATAGATTGTAGTTAGTTTTGTTTTCTATTAACCCCATGCTGCCACAGATGTTCTGCCCTGATGAACCCAACAGGGCATGTAGAGCGGTCTCCATTTTTCTCACGTGGTGATCATTTGAACGTGAACAGACTGGCGACTCCGCTGGGGAGCCAAGGTATCAAATCCTCCCTCAATTGGGTTTAATCTTCTTTCCTTTTGTTGTTTTTAACTTGCAGGGACTCAAACCGGCTTTCGCCGACCTGTTAACCGGTCGATTCACAGCAAAATCGAGAGAATCGGTGATTTTTCTCAAGCACGTGGGTATTCCACCCCACAGACGCGCGCATGCGCTCTAGTTTTTTGATACAGTCCGCGCGCACACGCGCACCTGTCCACAGTAACAGCCGCGCATTTGACTACATTTTTTTTTCATTGTAAAGGTTTTGGATGTTATTTCCCTTTTCAACAATGATGTAAGGCATGCTCTAAACACTGCACCACTTAGACCCCTCAACTTATAAAGGGGATAGTCAAACATAGGCACTTAGGAGGATTAAAATCATTTTTCCCTTATTTGCTTTCAGCCACGTGGATGGCTTGTTTTGATTCATAATCTAAGTGGAACATCAAATTGTAATCACATCTAAACTCACATTTGGGACTAGAAGTTGCAAGTAACAATCTTGAGTATGCTCTTCTCTCACGCCCTCAGGCGACCTTGAGAATCAGAAATAGATTGCGAAAACGATCTCATCTCCCTTAAAATTTCAAAACTTTTAGGAGAGGACAACGGCTCTTTTGAGACCCCTCTTAGTTTCATTTTTCAAACGCATTCTTGTAACGGGCCCATACATGCCCACATGTCAACAAAGCTAGAATAGTGTTTGAATTT
>JASDQU010372991.1:36066-57614 GCA_032191745.1 Picea mariana
AGTTGTTAGATAGATTGTAGTTAGTTTTGTTTTCTGTTAACCCCATGTTGCCACATATGTTCTGCCCCTATGAACCCAACAGGGCATGCAGAGCGGTCTGCATTTTTCTCACCTGGTGATCATTTGAACGTGAACACCAGTCAATTCCTAACAACGTAGGGTAAGGACAACTATCATCAACTATCTGAATCACCTCAAAGTCTACAAACATCCTTAATCCGTCGATGTCCACAGGTACATGTTCCAATATTCCAAAGAGTCTTATAGCTTGTTGATTATCCATCCTAAGCCTGATAGGGGAATATATCAACTTAGGTTTTCCCATCAGTGGCCAGGTCTGCTTCGTCATGACATTGACCTCTGACCCTAAGTCGAGGACCACATAGTCGATATCATACTCTCCAATTTGAGAATTCAGGAGTAGTTCCTTATTTGTCGTTCTCTTTTTAGAGACTTGGTGTATTTCTCTATTCAACAAGGGATCTATCTTTTCTAGCTCATACTGTCTGATTAGATTTTGTAGCTCTTGTACAATGCTTTCATCCTGAATCAACTTAATACAGGTATATAAGAATTCCATGAGCTTTCTTACCTCTTTTCCTTCTCCTAGTAGAGTAGACTGATCAAATGATATATGCATTTCACATTCTCTTACTTCCGGTAGTGTCTTCGATGAAGAACCTTGGTCTCTCCCGAATTCTTTTCTTTCCTCCTCAATTTTTTTTTTTTCTTTCTTTGCATCGAATACTAGTGTCTTCTCTGCAGCTTTCCTGACTCCTGATTCATATGTAGTCTTTCCTTGGGTCACTTTGTCTTCTCATGTAACAATGCCTCCTCTAGTGATAACATCAACTCTAGATTCCTCTCCGCGAGGTTCAACGTATATCAGTTGCACTTGTGGGTTCTGCTGAGGTCCTCATCTCTCCTGAATTTTGGCTAGTAGCACATGACAATCTTTGATAACATGTTCGAATGAGATGTAGTAGCTGCAAGTGGTACAAGGGTTCTGACAATCCCTTGCTAAGTGTCTTGGTTGTGCGCAGTTATAGAAAATTATTTGGCCCCTACCTCGACCCATACCTCCTCCTTGTCCTCTTTCTCTAAATCCACTGCGAGGGTTGAAGTTTCCTCTTCCTGGAGAATTATACTGCGTAGTGTTTCCTTCTTGTTTTACTTCACCTTGAATTTTATATATATCCCTTGACCTTTCATGAATGAGGTCATAGGCCCTATAATCCCTATCATCATGCCCCACCGAATTATAGAACGTGCAATACAGATTTGTGGGTGTCTAAACATATTTTTTCATGTAGTAGAATTCACCAGGGCAATGTCTATTTCTACATACCTAGCACCATGGTAAGGTAACTTTCTTTAAAGGACTCACGGCTCTAGATGCCAGAAACTAATGAAATAGGGGACAATTCTCCTTGTCATGGCCTTTTGATTTGCATTTAATGCACCATATATCTTCTCTTTTATCTGTTCCCTTGTCTTTATTCTTATCTTCTACCTGCCGAGATAAACTAGTTAGCTGACTCAAGATTTGACTCATACCTGAGCTGGATTCTCCCATAGGGGATGATTCTAACTTCATGGTGATCTCTAGCACCTCCACATGTGAAGAAATTTTCTATTTCATCATAGGAACTCTGATGTGCGGTAAAAGGGAAACAATGAACCACTCCTTGTTTTGCTTGTCTGTGATCTGAAAACTCAAATGGCCCGTCAAGGTCTTAAATCTCTGATCAAACTCCCACCCAGGTTCAACTATTCTTTGCTTGATTTCTTTTAGTTTTGTAATGAGCCGTGACTCTGACTTAGGTTTCTTGAATTAGGAAATTAGCACAATCTTAATGACATTCAACGGTTTAGGTGCAGCTCCTTGGACAAATTTCATGAACCAGCTCAGTGCGCGATCTCTCAGGGTAGTACTAAACTGAGCTCGTTTAACAACTTCGTCAGTGAAATTTTTAATACTCCACACAGCTTCGCATAGAGAAAAATGCTGATCAGGATCTTCAGATCCATCTCCTCGGAAGGTGGGTAACTTCATCTCATCTTCCATAGATATTCCTAGGTTTCCTTACTAAATATGTGGTGGACTACCAGTGATAGTGATCTGGTGACTCTGATTACTCTGATTTCTTAATGCTTTTGAAACAACACGAGGAATAATAGTACTTACTTCAACATTCAGTGCAGTTTCTGAAGTTTCTGGCTCTTCTCAGTGAGGATCTTCAACTTTCCCTTCCTCTACCCTAGCAGATTCTAAATGCTCTTCGTCTGTTAGATATGCCTCTTCTCCACTTTAGTAACCCTCGTCCTTGTATTTCTACTTAAACAAGTTCGCAAGAGGAACTTCTCTGAACACTCTCCCATTGCGTGTATGTCCAACCTTTGTGTCGCTGCCACTATCCGAGTTCTTGAACATTAGCCTTTTCCAATCCGACCAACTATTGTACCTTTAAGATGTTCTTCTCATGCAATAGAATCTTGATCTTCAACTTTAAGAAGTGTAAAAATTTTCCTCTGGGTCCATTAAAGAAGTATCTCTCGGCTTGGCTATATGACTCTACTATGTCAACAAAAAACTAGGTGACGTACCCTCCAATGGTGCTATCCAACCAATGATCTACTGCTCTTGACACAACATTATCAACTCTCTTGATCTTCTTGATCAACGCAGACGTCCAAACCATAAGGGTTCTAGATATGATCTCAAATTGGGTATCTGCTAACCTAGCTAGCCACTCATATAGCTCATGATGGATTCCTCCAAAGAAAATCTCGTGTATATCAGTAAAGATATATCTTCCCAACCAATCCTCTATACTAAGATTAGGGTTCTTTTTCTGGGCTTTAGCAAATTTCTTTTCTTGATCTTCTACCCACTTCTAAATATTTGTCTTTGATGGAAACCACCTTGACATTCCCTCAAGAATATTCCAGTCTCAGCAGCAGAACCATTTGTTGGCACAAGGGAAAACCTAGGGTTTAGCTCCAAGAACACACCAACAAGCCCTAACTACTGGCCCTTTCATAAACACCTGCAAGGAAGATGCAGTCTCACTCGAAGTAGCTATGGGGGGTTGCAGGACACAGATGTCTACAACCAAGGGAATACAAAGTGGGTCCAATAGAAGAACAACACAACATCTAGATATCAATTACCATCTTAGATCTACTTCTCACAACTATCTATCATATCTAACACAATAATGAAATAACAATATATCCATAAACATGAGAACACAACATCAATCACACACAACACAAATATGTACGTGGTTCACCCTCTCCCTAGGGCTACGTCCGCAAAATTGTGCTTTATAATATATTAAGTTGAAAGCATATAGCTCTTATCTGAGCTCTTAGTTAGCAGATGTTCTCTATTTCTCTCTGTCTTTCCTCCCCACACACCCAACTATATGGTTGATCTTCACAGGAAGATGAAGATCTTACAACACAGGCTTCCCTCACTCCTCAATGATGCTCTCTCTCACTACAATAATTACTCATAACGAACTTGGAATGAACAATAACAACAACGATAATGATAACAACCAATCCCAGGTCCTCTTGACCTTTATTTATATATTAAAATATCTCACTGACAGCCTTAGGCCAAAACCTAAGTGTCAAAACCCTAGATACCAAAACCCTAGGTGTCTAAAACCCTAGGTCAACTTGACCCACATTTTCAGGGCTTCGCCAACCTGTCTTTCCTTCCTTCTCACACGATGCTCCAAAGAATCCAACGGTGGCTTTTTATACTTGCTGATTTTTCCACGATCCATTTTCCTTGATGATCTATCATCCTCAATCTCCTCGTCCAACAACTTGCTTTCTCTTACTTTGCTCCGTCTTTACTTCTCTTCTTCTCACTTTGACCCAGTATCAGTCACTGTGTCTTCCACACAGTTCACATTCCATCTTTTCTTCTTTACTCTTTGCTTACTTCCATACCTAAGGGCCAACACCTATTTAGAATGATAGATCTTATAACCATCCATTGAAGTTGTGAAAATTCAACATAGGAACTACCGAGCAACCCAAGATAGTTGGCATAGGAGACTACTAGGATGAGAAAACTAGCCAGGAAATACATAGCCTATTGCGAGAGTATGAGGACTTATTCCCAAAGACATTCTCGGAGATAAAAGGGATAAAAGGGTCTATGGGAGAGATGAAAATTGAACTAAAACCAGGATCAAAACCTATAAGGCATAGACCATATCATCTTAACCCCAGGGTGAAAGAGAAGGTTAAGAGGGAAATAGACAATATGCTTGAGGCCAGACTTATTTTTCCAGTTGAAGAAGAAGAGTGGGTTAGCCCCGTAGTCATCCAAAAAAATAAAGGTACATAGGAAATTAGGGTATGTGTATAATACTGAAGCATTAATTCTTCCTGTGTTCATGATGCTTTTCCCACACCTTTTATAGATGAGGTGCTAGAACAGGTTGTGGGGAAAGAGTCTTTTCATTTACAGATGGATTTTTCAGGGTATCACCAAGTGAGAATTACTGAAGAAGACAAAAAAAAGACCACGTTCATAAAAAAATGGGGGTCATTTTCATATAATGTGATGCCCTTCGGTCTAAAGAAAGCCCCTGCAATTTTTTCCCGGATTGTAATAACAACCTTCTGAGAATTTATTCACAAATTTATAGAATTTTATATGGATGATTGGACGGTGTATAGTCTACTGAAAGACCATGTAGCACTACTATGACTGATGTTTGATTGGTGTAGGGAACTGCAAATATATTTAAACCTTAGAAAGTGTATCTTCTGTGTGCCACATGGAAATTTTTTAGGCCACATAGTATGCCGAGAAGGAGTGTCGGTAGACCCAACTAAAGTTGCGGTCATTTTGAATATGTCACCACCTACAAGTGATAAAAAATTTTCTTCAACGACGGGGCACACAGGGTACTATCGCAAGTTCATTAGATGGTATGCGAATATTACTCCACCCCTAGAAAATATACTAAAGAAGTCTGAATTGTTCCAGTGGACACTAGAGTGTGATCGAGCGTTTGAAATCCTGAAGGAAAATCTCAACACAAAACCTATTTTTACATTTCCAAATTGGGAAAATGAATTTCATGTGCACATGGATGCATCAAGTTTTTCTCTAGGAGCCATCTTAGAGAAACCAGGAGATGGAAATACTGATCATCCCATCTATTTTGCTAGAAGGAAGCTATCACAAGATGAACACAACTACTTGTTTGGATATGATTTATGCTCTATAGAAGTTTAGACATTACTTTTTAGGCTCTCATTTTAAATTCTTTACTGATCATTCTGCATTAAAATATCTAGTTAACAAGCCTGTCTTGGAAGGAAGAATTTGTCGATGGTTGTTATTGTTTCAAGAATTTTCATTTGAGGTGATCATAAAACATGGAAGATGAAATGTGGGTCCTGGTCACTTGTCCCTATTGGAGTTAGGGGAGAGTGGTGGAGCAATTGATGATCAGCTCCAAGATGTGGACCTATTTCGAGTTGAGGCCATACCAAAATACCTGGAATACATAACAGTTTTCCTGAATACAGGGCCTACCCAGAAACATACTCCGCAACTTAGAAACGATATATGTTGGTTCGAGTAGTGGAATATCAATTGATCATGAGGAAATTGTATACGTTGAGCCTAGAAAGTATCCTCAGGAGGTGTGTGTTCAAGACATATTGTGGGAGTGCCACAATGGAGTTGCGGGAGGCCATGTCAGAGGAAAGGCCACTGCGTAGAAAGTCCTCCAAGATGGATTATGGTAGGCCACACTCTTCAATGATGTAAAGGAATATGCTAGACCTTGCGATGTTTTCCAGCGATTAGGTAAGCCATTAATGTGAGACAAATTGCCTCTTCAACTAGTTCAAGTTCTGCAAGCATTTGAGAAGTGGGTAGTTGATTTTATTGGACCAATCAAACCCACAGATAAGCACTCAAAGGCTAGGTATATTATTATTGCAACTGATTACCTAACACAATGGGATGAGGCAACAAATTTTCAGGATTGTTCGATTGATACCGTTTCCAGGTTTATCTTTGAAAACATTATCACTAGGTTTGGATGTCCTAGGAGTTTGACTAATGATTAGGGTGGTCATTTTATCAGTAGTACAATAGAAAATCTTACAACATAGTTCTTAATACAACATCTTAAAAGAAACCCCTACCATCCATAAGCCAATGGCATATTGGAGGAATTTAACAAGATTATGGAAAGAGGGTTGACAAAGGTTTGTTGCGCAAATAGGGAATATTGGGATGAAAGAGTCCCAACAGTTTTGTGGGCTTACAGGACGACCATGAAGAAAATTCACATCTATACTCCATTTCAGCTAATCTATGGGAAAGAGGTTGCGGTACTTAAAAAATTCATTACCCCTAGTCTTTACATCACACATGTTACAAATATGTCAGAGGATGAATCAATTGTGCAGAGGGTTACAGAGTTGCACGAACTTGATGAGACCAGGTTTTTAGTAGAATTTCATCAAACAGTTGAGAAATAAAGGCATAAGGCCTTGAACGATAGTCATATTAAGGCCAAAACATTTGCACAAGGAGATAAGGTCATACTTTATGACATTCAATACCAGAAACATCCAGGCAATTTGTGCATGCATTGGTTGGGCTCATTTATAGTTGCAGAGATCTGACACTCTAGCGTAATTTGATGGTATACTTTGGACATGATGGGTGAATGGAACTTGCCTGAATCCCTACATTTCTCAGGACTGAGCTAAAGTACTATTGCTCCAGTCGAAAGGAACATTTATAGTAGTTAGATCTAAATTTTTGTATTTTCTTTAAATTTAGTTAATAAAGTCGGAGTGTGCATTGTTGCACCGTGATATGTATTTCATTTTTTTCCAGTCTAAGCATTAATTTGGTGCAGAAATTATTACTCAGCAACAAAGGATCAGAATATCCACAATTAAATTAAATGTAGTCATTAAATATGACAGGGACCCCATTGTGGTCGGAGGGAGAGTGAATTCGAACTGAATCTCAGTCCATGTGCCACACACAACCTGCCCAGTCATAGCCTGTATGATCTCTACAGTAACCCATCCAAACTTCTGTTAAGCCATAAATCCGTGATACATGAATATTCCCTCGATATTCACACCGGGATTATCAACCGTTCAAATGGTAAGGCCTGAGGTTGGCCACGTCCCTGTCCAACTTGTTTAGTAAAATCTAGAATCCCCTGATAGATTTACCCTATGAACTGTCCCATCAGACAACTCAGATCTAGGTTGTGTGTATAGGATTAATCATGAGTGGCCTTAGAAGTAATGACAGAATTTGCCAACTAGCCTAAGTATAAGGTTGGGAGTACTCATCATAAGACTTGTTGTTTTCTATTTTTTGTTTTTAGATTTCTAAATTGTCGTAGCACTTGTAAAATTCTCTCAGTCATGACCCCGAAGCCTAGTACAGTCAGTCTAAGTCTTTTAGCAGTCCAAAGAAATGATGCTGAGAGCTATAGGAAGCCAGATTTTAGTCTACAAGGAAGCAGTTCCACATGAGCCATGTGATCCCTGAGTTGAGATTGTGGGTGACCTCAAAGGAAAGGTCAAGCAAGTGAAGCTCCTGGACCTCGACCTGACAGACAAGGTATTATTCCCACATATGAACATTGACATGTTCTGGGATGTGGATCTAGATGAGATGGGAGGTATGAATTTCATGTCGAAGCCGAAGTTTATCAATCTCTTCAACTCCAACATTATGAATATTTGAGACTTGCTATTTTTCGACACTATTGGTGAGGTTGCGTGGTGTACCAAGTTCCTCATCATATGGGTGCATAACATGAGATTATGGTGCGATAAAAAATATTTGATTCATGCAGAGGATATCCATCAACTCACAAGGCGATGGTGTATCAAAAGGGTTCCAAGACCCTGGTAATAATGGGAAGAAAAAGGGAGAACCCAATATGTATGAAATATTTCATACACAAATAAGGGGGAGAACAACCAAGATTGACCCAATCCTAACAGAGATGGTCAGAAAAACTTGCTATGTGATTGCTAGCAAGGTGATGTGGTCCTATTACAAGGGTGAGTGCACATTGGATGCTCTATCAGTGGTGGATGTTTGTGCCAATGGAGTGATATTCAATTGGTGTAGTTATCTGCTGGAAGAATTCCTGGTATAATGTGAGGAAGATTAGGAGAAGGGAATAACCTTCACATATGGATACTTTCTCATTGCATTCACCATGATGAAGTGGACACCACCCTCAGGAAGACCATTATCACCTGTCGATAAGGGTCTCTTAGCAAAGATGTTCGAGCCTTGGCACTCAAGGTCTGACTCAGAGAACACAATGTTTAACAATGCAACATTATTGAAGTGGTACAACCAGTTATTAGACGCAAATCAAAGGTTGTGCATACCATAGGATCTTATCAACCTGAACATGAGGAACATTTCATTTGGGTTGAATCACCACCACACATTTGTTTGGCCCAGGAATGTCAAAGCTGAATAATTCCACTCTCGGATGTTGCCGTTCTATCTAGACGAGCAAGCCTTTGACAAAGAAGTAATGTCATGGCCATGAGTGAAACAAAACCCATGCAAGTTGGGGATGTACTACCTCCTACCTACGGAGCTCCTAAAGAAAAATGGAGAGGAAGCAGAAGTAGAGATGAGCTCGGGCCCAGATGAGAAAAATAAATATGTTTCGATGCATATAGACTCAGAAGAGGAAGAGGCGACACAACCTATAGAACATAAGAAGAGGAAGTTTCCCATGTTCCCACAAATTCTAGAGCAAGCTATTTTGATAGGTAAATATGTTAATGACATCCTCAATGTTTCTTTCATTGGATATCCCCTAGTTAAGAAACCTAGGACAAGGCTCTCCCCGATGAATATTTTGAATCCTCAGCCAATCTCATCGACCTTGTTCTCGAGCAACCACTCAAGTGACCCAAAAAATCATTGACATCCAGGATGAACCCAAACTAGATACCACTGCATCCACCATGATAATCATTGAACAACCCCCATCACTACCATGTACCAGAACATGTACTAGAACTCACTGGTTTGGCCCCTGATCAAGTCCCGAGCCAGTAAATTGTTCCATTTGTATTGATTTAGGACACTCCACCTTCAATGAAGATTCAAATTGTGCCAATACCACAAGCCCCAAGCACTCAATGCCCTCTCTTAATAGTCAGTGTTGAGAGTGCCATCGAAAGAAGCAGAACCACAAAAATCGTGGTCCAGAAAGAGGCAGAAGTATAAGAGGTTCAGAAGTGGCCTGAGACTATGTCAGGACATAGTGCAACATTGTTGCAAGAGAAACTGGAGCTAGTACTATAGAACCCACAACAGTGCATAGAGATGGTGCAACTCTGCCTAGAGAAAACATAGATTCTCCCATTCCTTCAATCAACAGTGAGGATGATACTTGTGCAACAACCGCAAGGTCCATCTATAGGGGAGGAAGAGGTGGAGACACCTTCGAAACACTCAATGGCCACTGGATTCCCACTGTAGGTCCGAGTACCCAGGGAGGCCACTACTTCTTCTGGTGACCTCACTCAATGGTCCTCAACACAGCTAATAGGGATGATCAGAGCCTCAACTGATCAACTGGATCAGAGGCTCCAACAGGCCAAATGGGAAGTAGATTTTTCAAGGAGGAATCATTCCTCGCATAAGCACACCGGACGCAGGAGGAGTATGCAAGTATCCATATAGAGAAAAAAGTGGAAAAGGTCTAGGAAAATCTTATATAAGCCTTGCTAATGATCCGAAGGACAAAACCACAACTTCCTAAAGCTAGTGCAACATGTGATCTTGTGCAGCAGATCGAGCTAATCTAGGTAGCATGTTCAGAGCTGGCCATTTTCATAGACAACCTTGAAGCACAGTTGCAGGAGAGTCAACATGAAGCAGAACAACAACCTCGGAATCTTCAAGAGAAAATGGAGAGAGTCGTTCTTAAAGGGAATAATGCAAGGGTAACCTTGCACAAACAGACTGAAAAATGCACAAAGATATTTCAAGAAGTTAGTGAATGGATGGGTATTATTTCAAGGTACAACCAGACTCTAGAGTACTTTCGCACAAAGATCTAGTCTCTCAATGAAGAAGTTTCCATCACCATGGATTTGCTAGACAAGCAAGAAACATTTGACAAGATTCAGCAAGAAGACAATGAGCTAAATGATTTATTCGAATCACAGTCAATAGCTAAGAAAGAGATACGAGAGTTTCAACCTATTGTTTAGAAAACTTGTCTTCATGTGCATCAGGTAGATGCTACAACTGAATTAGAGTGGATCTCTTTGGTTGCATCCAAGCCTAAGGGATGCATTACTGGCATGACTTAGCAGTTCATGGCTGAAGCTTCACTCCTTGCCAAAACATGGTAGGACAAAGTTGTCAATTTCCAAGGAGTAAGGAAGAGAGCCCTGTAATTGGTCTCGGAGTTGGGCCCTTCATTTGAAGAAGAGGAAAAGGAAAGGAATCAAGCATAAACTATAAGCAAAGCAGAGACAAAAGGCAAAGGAAAACAACAGGCTAGTCCAAATACCACAAAAGAACCAAGGATTTGACTTGAGGACGAGTCAAGGATTGTGGTCGGATCCTATTGGGCCCTTTGTTTTGTTGATAGAAGTTGCATAAGGAATGCTACAGTCTCAATTTTGGTAAACAAAAGATGCACAATTGATAGAGGAGCTGTATAGCGGAATGAAGAAAGAAATCGAAAACGGTTGGAAGGATAGCGCAACACTAGCTTGAAGAAAGAAGTTACAACATAACAAGAAAAGAAAGCATTCAGAGTCTCAAACCGGAAGATCCCAATTGGATTATATATACGGGATGAATATGATTGTAAAGGGTTGTTGATCCTCTCTAGTCATATGGTTGTTCAGATGTTTGTTGGAATTGGTTTGAGTTCTATGTTATTGTCCATTTTGGGTAAATGTTAGCTAGAGTTATAAGAGTTTGGATTTTGGAACCAAACCAAGGCTGTAATAGAGTCATGTCCTGTTGTAATTTTGAAAGAGCAAGGGTCTGGGATAACCTTGTCTCTCAATAGTATAGAATTTTACTGTTAGTTTTGGCATGACTGAATTGTGTCTGTAACTTAGTCAAATCATGTAAGTGAGAAGAACCATATGATGTTAATACAAACAAAGACCCAAATTTTGAAATTATTGTGTTTGTTTAGCTTCATATTATCCTGAATGTTTCTTCGTATTATATTTATGTCAGATATACTTAATTGGATATAGATTCTTTATGAATGCAATGAAACTCTGTTTTATTTAATATGATTTAGGAATGTTTAGATAGTTCTAGGTTTAATCTATATTTCCCAGGACTTATAGCGATCTCGAGATTGTATGGATTTGTCTAAGTGTTCTTCCTACCCTTCCCTATTTTCCTCTTCTTGGTTGCGCTTCAGGTGAGACTTCTTCCCTTCAAGGAAGATGAAAATGATATCACTTTAGACTACTTCGGTAACTTTTGTTGGTAACCTGAGAAGGAATCTAGTCTGATCAATTCCACGTGAACACTTAGAAACTTTTAGGAATACTAATGAAGATACGTTTCAGCCAAAGGCCATTACATCTCATAGTTGGTGTAACTTCTGTGAAGAAAATCATGAACAAAGTACTTGTGAAGTTAAAAAAAATGCTAGAGATAAGATCTTTGGCAAAAGGCCCGATACCACAATCGCTATTTTGGATTGGGTTGAACCAGAAGATGTTATGGTAATCAATACTAGGAATAAATATTACACTGCCAAAGGCAAATACGATCTTCCTCGTACTTCTTCCACCCCAAGATCATCTTCTCAAAGTACCGATAGACAAGTTGTCAGGACTTCGGATAATCAAGGAGTGTCTTCTCATCTTCCGTATTCTAAGTATAATATACTTAATTAATTGGCTAATATCAAAGATGATGCTACTCTTTTGGACATGGTTTCCATCCCAGAACAACAAAAGCATCTCAAAAAATTTATGGAAGGTGAAATTTCTACCATAACCAATCTATTTGAAGAGTCAAACTTGGAAGAGAATTCAATTGTACATAATATAGGTTTAAATAATTTTAGGAATCCTGTAAAAAAAACCCCTTTCTATATTTCTGTAAAAATCATAGGTAAAATAGCTCATTGCTTCCTAATTGATGGCGGGTCCAGTCCAAGTGTAATGTCTAAAATTATCATGGAAGATCTTGGTTTATCCTGCACTAATGAAAATTCCAGAAGCATGCCCTCTTATAAAATTCTGCAGTAATCAACTAAAGGTGAAATCAAAGATGTAACCTCAGTTTTGTGTGCACATCCTGATATAAGAACAACCCTCAACATCCAAGTAATTGATATGCTAGTAAAAAATTATTCAATTATTTTAGGAAGAGATTGGAAAGCCTTAACTGGTGGATATATTTCACTTGATGGAACACATTTGTCTGTCCCTCAGAATGGAAATAACATCTTAGGGAAGGAATAATTTCACCATATATAGAGAGTGTTCCCCAACCTAATGTAAATTATCTCGAAGAAGATTTGGGAGTGTACTCTATCTTTGCTGATGAGGGTGACACTATGCCTGAACCAATTGATCTTGAAAATGGCATGTGGCACATGCATTTTGATGGCTCATGCTCGAACGAAGGTAATGGGGCCGACACAATTCTATATTATCCTATAGGTAAAATCCAAAATTTTTCTTATAGGTTAGAATTTGCTTGCACAAACAATGTCACCAATTTTGAGGCCTTATTGTTAGGCATAGAAAATGCATATAACCTTGGTTGTGGCCACCTTATAGTTTTTGGTGATTCTAAACTTGTTTTGAATCTTGTACGTAAGATTTATTCACCAAGCGATAAGTTTCTTAAAATCTATACTCAATATGTTTGGATGCTCATTTCAAACCTTTTATCATTTAACATCACTCATGTTAACAAAGAACTTAATTCAATGGCTGATAGGTTAGTTGTGTTTGCAACATATCCTACCCAACAAATTTTACATCAAAGACTTGATTGTATGTTTCAAGCTCTATATTGTCCTCACATCCCTGATAACATAGAATCATGGAAGGTTTTCCCGAGTGATGAAGGCATTTGTGCTTTCATGCAAAATGAATTGTTTAAACCCAAAGAAATCATATCTATTGAAGATGAAAATTTTCCTAAAGTCTTTGATCCTCTCAAAAGTTAATTTTCATCAAGTGATGTAGGAAACAAAGAAACCCATAAGGAAGAGGAGTCGAAAAGGAAAGTTGGTGATACCATTTACTTGAACCTTGAGACACTCGAATCTCTAAAGATCATTAAATTAGGTGCCCAATGTCCTGATGAATAAAAAGAAAAATTCATAGAACTACTTTGTTTATTTCAAGATGTTTTTTCATGGTCATACTAGGATCTTCGTGGTTTTGATCCTTCTCTCATACATCACTCCATTCCTATCAAGGAAGGGGTAAAACTAGTTAGGAAAAAACAAAGACCTATTAACCCTATGCTCAAAGCTACTATTTGAAAAGAATTGGAAAAATTATTGAAAGCTAATATAATCTTTCGAGTTAATTATTCCAAGTGGGTTTCAAATATGGTCCATGTTCAGAAAATGATTGTCCAGATCATATTATGTGTTGATTTCTGTGCATTGAATAGAGCGAGTGTCAAAGACCATTTTCTGCTCCCTAATATGGAAATGATTTTACAACAGGTTGCAGGGTCACAAATGATGTCCTTACTTGATGATTTTTCTATGTATAATCAAATCAAGGTAAAAATACTTAATAGGTATAAAACCACATTTACTACATGTTGGGGCACATTTTCTTATGAATGCATGCCTTTTGGCTTGTCTAATGCAGGTGCCACTTTTCAAAGATCTATGTAGATATTTTTATGATCTAATCGGTAAAATTATCCAAGTCTATCTTGATGATTTGACTTTTTTATTCTAAGAACCGGTTGGATAATTTTGGTCATCTTAGAAAAGTTCTCATGCATTGCAAAAAAATTGGCATTTCTTTGAATCCTTCCAAATATATTTTTGGTGTCACGGAGGGAAAGCTCCTCGGTCCTAGAATAAGCGTAGATCCTGAAATAAGCGTAGATCCTGAAATGATTACTTCGATTCTAAACCTTCCTTCCCCCACCTCCAAAAAATAAGTTCAATATTTCATGGGCATTATTAATTTTGTCCGTAGGTTTGTTCCTGATTTTTCTCTCATGGTTAAACCAATTCATAATCTTCTGAAGAAAGATCATTCCTTTTCTTGGATAGATGACATCGAGAATGCTTTCCTTAGTGTTATTGAACTAATCGGTAGGTGTGAACACTAACAGATCTCCCTAGATCCACTCGGATCTAGAAAAAAACAGGACAGGACATGACTCTTTCCCTAAGTTGTGATCATTGAACTTGCTGATAAGGAGGAATAAGTGACATACCTTTTTATCGCTTCCTTAGGTCTCTGTTTCTCCCGCTTCTCTCCGGTGCTCTCGTGAGGCCAAGACCAAGACAACATAAACCAACCAAAGTGAATATAACAAAATATATTTAATGCCAAATTATGCATATGATCAAGGAATTACACAATAAAGTAAGAATGACTTTATGGGAAAAGGACATGCTGCTGTATCATATTAATTGAAAGTAGAATATACAACCTGATCGCCTTGATGTCGCAAGCTTCCTTTCAGTGACCCTTGGTTCCAACACACACACTTGCTTTGTACTTGCATGAAGAAGATCCAATTCCTCTTGATATACCAACTAGAGTCTCCAGGCTTCTGTCTAAGCAGGGTTCTTCACACAATTCCTTCACCAATTCTTCAATTAATCTTGCTTAACCTTTTCCATGAGAAACCTTTCAATATATAGGAGAAGGAGAGATGGTTACATGGATGAGGATGATCCCATCAAATTTGAGAAGTCAGTAAAATGACAACCATACGAATGCCAACTCATTTTCTAGAAGATTCCCTTCTAGAACCCTCAAGACCTCTTCTCTTTTCCAAGTTTGAAAACAGGTTTGCACCCTTTGTATGGAGAAAACTGCGAGAAGTTTTCACCCTAGATGAAGGTGGCCTGTGAGAATGAGGCACTCTCACACCCTAGGTCATATGCAACCTATGAACTCACTTTGAAAATATGTTTTTTGGAAGGAGACAAGAGCCACTTTTCTTAGGCAAAAAGTCCTTGTTGGGAGCCTGAATACACCATTGTTAATACATCACCAAGGTGACAAAAATCATGTGTAATAGAATTCCCCCCAAAGTATGAGGCCAAAATCAGTGACAACCGAAATACTTTGTAAATTACGTGTGTGTGTCGGAAACCAGGAGTGCACCTAAACGGAAACCTGCAAACAACCAAGCATCTATGCAAGAAGACTCAAATTAAAACGACACAGCCACGAGACATACAAAGTGGATCTATGTGTTGATGCAAATCATACATACTCCATCGCAACCTGGGTTGAAAATATGAAACCCAAGGTCTTCAATCCCATCACCTGACAGTACGAATCTAACCATGTGATTACATGTGCCGAAGTCGAACATGATTGAAACCACTTGATTACTGGTCATTGATGAAACCGTTAAAAAGTGTGAGGGAAATCATCATTAATGTCAATGACTCCCAAGGTACACTAGTACAATACATCGAATGTGAATAAAGGATTTGAGGTCGAACATTCGACGGAATCTCCTGATTAGGGGTCAGTGATGAAAACCCACTGTCGAGAGCAAAGAAGCCTGCCATTGAGGCATGCAAGTTCCAAGGTACCAAATAATTTCTAAGTCTTGTTTTCGGATAATGAGATGGAGTTGACAGAACAAAACTCGTCACAGGAGGGCCTTGATGTATCCCCCATCAATGACATGAAATAAGTAATAGAGTTTGAAGGTGAAATAGAGTATGAATATAGATGGACATGGACATAGGGAAGGTCGACTCAGTAAGAATGGACAATTGCAAATGGCCGACTCAATAGAGGTTTCAGATGAACTTCTCTTGAATATTTGAATGACACGACCAATGATTTGGAAGCACCGACTCAGAGACAACTCAGGATATGACCTTGTAACAAGTTGAATGAGAGACAAATGGATTTCCCAAACCGGCTTCAGATGATGAATAGGGGGTGTCATGTTCAAGAGCGACACTTACTGCCAATAATATGAATACGAAAACACATCCCTTTCCCAAATTCCCCCCCACCATTTTTGGCGAGTACCTCTTTATTTTTACGAAAGCTTGAGGAGGATAACATATGCTTGTTAATGTAAGCTCATCCTTTGGACGAGTCCCTCGGAGTATGTTTAACGAACCCTAGGAAGGAGTGGTTTGGTCCCATTATGGGTCTTTTGATGTTGGTTTAACGAGTCCAAAGATAGAAAACTCAAAGGTTTTTCATGATTATAGAGTCTGGAAAAACACTCAAAAGAGAACTCTCTCAGTTCCTTTTTCATAAAGTAGTCCGATGAGATTGAAAAAGAGATAAATTATCGCCCAACAAACGCTTTCTTCAAATACTTTAACGAGCTTGAAAACAGCAAGATCGCTCGACAATCTTTTCATGTTTAGAGAGTCTGAAAAGAGCTTAAAGAGGACTCCAGGGGGTTCCTTTTTCATATAACCTTTGTGAGCTCAAAAAAGTGATAAAAGTGTGATTGATTATGTTCTCATATGTTTTCGAGCATGAGAACGAACAAAGACCAAGCTCGAGGGTTTTTCTAAAAACCATAAAAAACATGCGATGAAAAAGAGAAAATATCCGTACTCCTTCGTGTGGACTTCGAAGTCATCATATCTGCAAAAATTTGCACTCATAGGGATATTAGGCATTAGGTTTGATGAATAAAACAATTATTAAAATCAACAAAAATGGTAAAACATAAATATAAATGGGTAAAAGTTCTTTTACCATAGTCATTGTGACTTTGCCAAGATTTTAGCCCAAAACCCCTCTTTTGCCCTTGAATTTCAGTGCTCGATTTGAGAAACCGTTTGGTGAACCGTCTTCGACAGTGAGGTAAGCTCCCTGTCTTCTACCTTTTCATGGTTCAACTTTTTGTTTTCATTGGCAAATTTCAAGTTTTTGAGTTTGTTTTAGGGCCAAAACTTGCGCCCAGGCATTCTCGCAGGCTAGCCATACGGGACCTGCGAGAATGCATGATTCTCGTAGGTGGCCCCAAAGGAACCTACGAGAACCTCACACTGTGATTAAGGGGCACCTGAGAGGGCTGCAAAATGAAAATTTATTTTGATTTTTTCTCAATGAAAAATGTACCAAGGCTTGAAAAGAGTTGTTGACCTTCTTCTTATGGTTCTTGTCCAGGCATTTGACCATCACGATGGTTCTGGAGTGGTGCGAAAGAGAGTATGAAGAAGATGATGCTATTTCCGGGAATGACCTGGGTACCATTGCTGCTCTCCAAGAGTGTGGTCTCCTGAAATTATTTCGGATCCCGAGTATGAGGGCCCAAGTCAGGCTGTTGGAGTACCTCGTTCATATGTGGGACGTGGACTAAGAAGTATTCCACGTGGGGGTCCACACATTGTCTTTGGATATCGAGGACGTTTAATTCCTAACAAGATTATCACAGTGTGGGTACCACACTAGCTTGAACGATAGCCGAGGTGGTGGGCTGCCTATGAGTGTGTATTTCTGTCAGTACTATGTTCTAAAGGCGGTAAGAAGCAAAGGAAAGGTGGCCATTTGGGGGGTCCATGATTTGACCCTTTGCACCATCCTATTCACCATTTCTCGTATGGTTGGGAGTGCTTCTCCACACATGGCTCTCCAGAGCTATTTTTACTACGCCATAGAGTGTAATGAGCCCCAGGTCTTTAATTGGTCAGACGCAGTCCTTCGTAGCATAAAGAGGCAGTTGACAAAATGTAGGAAAGGAGACCTGAAGCAATTCAGGTATGGATCACTTTTGGTGTCTTTCTTTCTTGAGAGGGTTCCCTTGGTGAGGTTGCAGGTTGAGTGGGGTTTACTAGCTCCAGAGAATCCGAGGATGTTGAGGTGGTGCAACCTCATGGCCTGACATGTAGCTGGACCAATCTTTAAATACAATGATTCCTTCTTTGACTGGTTGCGGCCATAGATGCTGATGGTCAACGATTATGCCTATGCCGGGTTGGATTTCTGAGGGGATCCAGACTTGGCCCTACCTGAGGACGCTCAGTGGGGAGATCTAGGTAAGAAGTACACTTTTTTTTTTTTAAATGTTTTTGTAATTTTTATCATATGCAAATGTTTTTATGTTTGCCCAAGAACTGATGAAAAATCACTTTTGAATGACACAAACATGGGGATTTATCAAACTCTAGGTACCTCTCCTATTCAATGACGAGGAGAGGTGGCTCTAGTGCCACGATGGGATGCTGAAGATTATGAGGCAGTGGAACAAAACTTACAGGGGTTGATTGCTGACATTCCGGACATTTCTATCGGAGAGGTCCCTCAGTGTTATCAATGCCATACGGTGGGCGTGTAAGAGTCTATTGGTCGACTGCTTCGTAGGGTTTCACAGGTAGTCATGTGTTATCGCGAGCGTCATCCATGATGTTACTTTGTAGAAGCTATGAGCTTCATATTTTGAAATTTTGGTCCTTGGACAGAACTTTTTTGTAAAAACCTTTGATCGTTATTATACATATATACGGCTTCTACCGGCTTATCTTATGTTGTGTGATACATGTTATGTGATTGGTTTATAAATGGCCCAAATGTCTGTCTAATACATAGTTAGCTAATGCATAAGTTAATGTATTTATACATCTAGGAATATGCTGATACTCAATATAATCAAAATAATGTTCCAAGAGACAAATTCATAAATATACCCGTAATAAAGTAGGACTTCGAATAGCATAGACATTACTTAACTGTAGTACTACTCTGTGAATCGAGTCATACAATCAAGTGACGGATACCGAGCGAGATAACATCAATCAACAATTCGATAATGGTGCTATACTTTGTAATATTGTTGGTCGCACAACCGAGACACACACCTCGTAGAGTGATAATTTTGTTTGTAGGGGCGTAAATCACCCAAGCAGCAGAAGCAAGGTTCTGAGTACTATGGCCAACGCCATCAGTGAAGCCAATTTGGGGTAGCAAAGACTTCGACATATGGAAACAAAACACAATGTAACATAAGGACAGAGACTAGATAACGAAAAAAAGCATACTACAGTAACACACCGAAAGTATGATACGATAAAATACAAGTACTCATGCGCATGTGATCTTAGGCATAGCACTTCTTTAAGTACAACCCATTTCTGGGTTCACTCAAAGGGATACCGTCGTAATCTACTAACACATAAGCTCCTTTGTCCAAAACTCATTTAACGATATAAGGACCTCGCCACATAGCTTCGAATTTTCCATCTCCTAGCATATCCTGATCTTGTTCGTAAAGGAGAACCAGATCTCCTTCGGAGAAAATGTGAGGCTTGACATGTTTGTCGTATTGGGCCTTGACACATTTCTTCTGGGCTTCTATGACTAGGGCGGTGTTGTGACGAGTTTCGTCTAATTTCATGAGATACAACAGACATTCTTCCTCGACAGAAGTGTTTGGTAGGAGTTTGATGGCTAGTTTTAGGGAGGGTATCTCACATTCAATCGACAGGATGGATTCTAGACCATAGACTAATCAGAATGGTGTAAACCTGGTAGCAGACTTAATGAACGTTAGGTAAGACCACGATGCTGAAAAAAACATTGTGTGCCAACTCGTTTTGTGAATCCCTATCATTCATTGAAGCATGGTTATGAGGACTTTATTAATTGCTTCAACTTGGCCATTGGCTTGTGGTTAATAGGGAGTTGATTTTTCATGGCGAAGACGCAAATTTTCAGTGAGTTCGGACATCACGAAGTTTCTAAAGTGGCTACCATGATCAGTGAGGATATCCTAAGGAACACCAAAACGAGCTATGATGTGATTGAAAATGAATAATGCTGTGGTCTTGTCAAATGTCGGCATCGCCTCAACCCATTTCGTAAAATAATCTATGGCTACAATAATTTATCCATGCCCCCTGGCCGAGTGGGGGTGACATGTCATGAAATCGATACCCCATTTCTCAAAAGGACCAACGGAGACCACAGGGTGAAGAGGAGTAGGACGTGACTCTATTTTATGGTTGTAGGTCTGGAAAGCGTGGCATTTTTGAACGACATTTATACAATCATTAAATAAAGAAGGCCAAAAATACCCTGCTCGTAATATCTTCTGAGCAGTAGCATACCCAGACATATCACCACCATTGGCTCTAGAATGACAGTCATTTAAGGATTTCTCGGCTTCGTCAAACGTGAGACAGCGTCGAAAAATTGAGTCAATCCCACGACAATAAAGAGTATCACCGAGGATAATATACTGACGGGCTTGGTAGCATATTCGACGTCGGTCAGTACTGGACAAATTGGGACAGAAAGTCTGGGTTTGGAGATATATGATGATGTATCCATACCAAAGATCATCGGAACTAATTAGGAAAAGGGATTCATCGGGTAATGAATCGGCTGCTACATTTTCTATTTCAGAGTAGGGAAAGTCGCATATCAAATCGGCAAAAACTAAGGATTTCTTGGACTTAGCGCATTTGAATTCTAAGTCAAACTCTTGTAGTATCATGATCCACTTGGATTATTTTCCCCCTCGCAGTTGACGGGTGAGAATGTGTTGCATAGGGTTGCAGTTAGAAATTACCATACTCTTGCGAGAGAGGATATAGTGTCGGAAATGTTGGACTGCTTGGACGACTGCCAAGGCCAATTTTTCAACATGTAAATACTTAGTTTCGGTAGGCGTTAGAATTCAACTCAAGTAATATATAACATGTTCGTCATGAGAATCATCCTCCTGGACAAGGACCATAGCGATGGTGTAATCCAAGGCTGCGAGGTAGAGGAAGTAATCGCCACTGTAATCGGGGGGGGGAAGAGAAGAGGAGCACGTGTCAGGGATAGTTTTAGAGCTTCGAAAGCTTTGTTTGTGATGGTATCCCATACGAACTTGGACCCCTTTTTGAGTAGTCATGTAAATCCAAGTGTTATCTCATCACAGTTCGGGATGAAACAACGAAGAAAGTTTCTTTCCCTTGCAAGCTTTGTAACTGGTGAAGTGTAGAAGGAGGAGGGAGATTGAGAATCGCCTCGAGATTCAAAGGATCTACCCTAATCCCTTGACATGAAATGATAAATCCTATAAGTCAGCCTGACTTGACGCAGAAAACACATTTGTGAGGATTCAAGCGTATGAAGGCATTTTCGTACAGGTTTAGCATCTAGGTATGTCTTAATCTCATGTATCACAATGTCGGGATCAATGCTCGACATTTCTTCATAGATCTAGGTGAAGACGTCACAAAATTCTTTGAAAAGTGACTTGTAGGTGACGATTTCGTCAGGGGAACACGAAGCTCCGATATGCACATTTTCGACAATTCCAGGTTTTATGGATATGTCGAGGGGAA